>BPTQ01000009.1:39066284-39076428 GCA_019973895.1 Chrysanthemum seticuspe
CTTGTGCATTAGGTTCATTTCAAAGAATTAGAGCCTGAAATTTTGGTTAGTAGTAGCCTTCTTGGTGGTCTTGAGATCCACTTATCTGTTTTGAGCTTTTGCTTACTGAATAAGCTGGTGCAACAGCTTAAGTAGGGGCCTGATTCACTGAATTGGTAGAATTAGCAGTTGGTATAGATCATTAGTCTGGGCTTATAGCTTGTTTGGAGTAGGTATAATCAGTTGCATTTAGCTTATTTTAGCATAATATAGCTTGAGTATCTGTTTGGTAGCTTATTTCACTTGTATGCTCATTTTCTTTAGCTTATTTATAAGCAGTTTGTGCATCAGCCTTAATATCTCACACATAAGCTACTGATTTCTTATTTTTCATAGGATTAGATATTAATTTTAGAATTTTCCTGAGATTTTCACAATTTTTGGTCACTGTTTATTATTTTTCTCAATTAAAATTAGTTTTTAGGCATTTTAAATTAGCTTTTATTGCAAATAATTAAGAAAAAGTTCCAAAAAATAATTTTTCAATTTTCTCAGTTTAAGAAAAATATAAAAAGCATAAAAAATATTTTTCCTTATTTTTCCACTTTTATTTGGTATTTTTCACAATTTAAATTATATTGAAATAGTTTTAAATTTGTAGAAAATAGAAAATTAATCTGAAAAATACAAGAATAGTTTTAAAAAGTCTTTTGAGTTATTTGTGATTTTTATAAAATAGTTTCATATTTTTCTCCTTGATTTCATAATTTTTAGTATTTTAAATTAGGTAAAAATAGTTTTTAATTCTTAAAAAATTCAGAAAAATATAAAAAAATAGTTTTAATTCATAATTAGTTTTTACATTACATTTCTAGAGTAAAAGTTATTTTAGGCATTTTTAGGATATAATTTAGACGTCGTTGCATTTTAATTACGTTTTATTTATTACGTTTTAGTTATATTCGCACTTAGGATTTCCCGTAAAATAGATTCCCTTAATTACTTTCCCCATTCCCGTAGTTTAATAATCAAAATCAAACAAATCAAAACATCGAGCATTAAAATTCCAAACCAAGAACGAAGTTGGCAATTCACGCCTCGTTGGGAATACGATTCGGGTTGACTAATCCGTACACACGATCACACACGGGATTTGATTTATTATTCTTTTTCCTAAGAGAATTTGAATCTATCTTCGTGATTATTTTTGATATCGATATTGAGGTTTTATCCACACACATAACCCTTAAGCCTTCATTATCAAAGAATCAGTGTCCGAGCCGTTTTAAGTTTCTTACGGCTAGTCATTCACAAGTGGCTAGTTTGTGTGAGTAAGCTTGACGTTTCGACACTAATCAAATTTTGGCGCCGCTGCCGGGGAGGTTGTGTCACGACAATATCGTTTGAGGTTTGACGATTAGTGACTCGAGATCCTTCATTCGTGAAGTTACTATTTTTCTATAAAATAAAAAAGTAAAAAATATTTTCCTTTTTCTTTTGTATATATATATATATCATATTTAAAAATACAAAAAGATTTTCTCTTGTGTTTTTGCTAATAAATAGAAGACACCAATTATATAACATTCTCAACGGAGGTGTTATCATTATAAGTTCCCGAACAAAAGATCAAAAACTTGCCTTTGTGTCGCTTGTGAATTGATTTATCTCTATCGGATAAACAAACTGTGTGGTGGGTATAAGGACGGCCTGACATTAAATTGCGGCTGAAAAGAAGCGGGTTTTTAATAAGCTTCGCGCTGACCTACAAAGCTTCTCCGCTCGCTTGTGCGTTTGTCTTGTAGAGGTGATTTCTTCACTTGGGATTATTGGTTAAGTTCACTGTGTTTTCGAATATCGGTTTCTTTTAATTGCCTTGGTTTTTAAGTGCATGCGCACTCGTTCTCAATCACGACGTAGACGTAATCAAAGAATAGACGTACCCGAGTTACGTACTATCGTTGAAGAACCCGTCATGGCAGACACTCGAACGATGAACGAGTTACTTCAAGCTCCCGTAGACGGCTACGGTGATGCTATCGTACTTCCACCAATTAACACCGAAAATTTTGAACTAAAAACAAATCTAATACAATTGGTGTCTAATAAACCTTTTTGTGGTTTAGATCATGAGGAGCCCCACGCACACCTCCGTTGGTTTAATCAAGTTGCTTCTACGATTAACTTTCGGGGCGTCTCTCATGAGTCGATTAAGTTGAGATTGTTTCCATTTTCCCTTGAGGGGGCAGCCCGGACTTGGCTAGAAAAAGAACCCCCTCAATCAATTACAACATGGGAAGATCTTTCTAAGAAATTTGTGAACCAATTCTTTCCTCCGTCAAAAATAACAATGTTACGAAATCAAATCATAAATTTTCAACAAAAATTTGACGAGAGTTTTGGAGAAGCATGGGATAGATTCAAGGAACTTTTACGAAAATGCCCAAATCACGGTTTTACCGATCTTCATCAGATTGATACTGTAAGATATAACTTTTCACATACACATCAACCCATAACACAAAGTAGCATATAGATGGAATTCTAGAGAGAGAAAGTTAGAGGTTTAGGGAACTTTAGTGAGAGAAAGAAAATTCTTATTATGAGCTCCAACTCTCTACCTTGGAAGGTAGAGAGTATTTATAGTCTTACATAAAACGCCACACATCGGGCTGTGGATCAGGCATACAGTGGGTAAAGACCCGTCCGTCCTCCACGGTGTTACTTAACTAAATACTACTATAACTAAAAAGAACTACGACTACGAGCTTTCTAACGATTACATATACTTGAGGTGACCGACTCTTTAATACCTGGAATTTCTAATTCCTAACAATCTCCCCCTAAGGGAGGTCACCTCAATCATGTACCAAAAATTACATTGAACACAAACAGATATTACATTAAAAATTGATCTTGCATTCTTGATGTAGTGCTTTGCTCCGAAGCTCGTAGTCATTGATTCTTCACATTGCATGTTTGGTTACTTCAAGTGGAGGTCTTTTACTGATCCACGTGATAATAATTTTGAGCCATCATTTGAGATCATCAGCTATCAAAAATAATCTCTGTGACATCCTTTGTGGTGTTGGTGTAATGTGATGTTGTGACATATGGACCGACATGCTCACATTCTGGATCATGATATCTTCTCATCAGAGTAGCGGAAGTATTTGTTGAATCATGATATTGGCAGTAGCGTAGCAGAAGCATGGTGTGAAAATATCAGAGTCATTGATGCACTAATCATGATTTATTTCGAGATGAATGTGTTAAGTGAGCATGCGGTTATGGATTGACTGCTTCATTCTGATCAGCTGCAAACGTCTGGCGTACCTGCATACAACAGTTAGCAATAAATCGCACGAAAGTGTCTTTGATCACTTTCGTTGAATTGAGGTACACGGCCCACGGTTCCCCGTTGATCAGTACATGTACTGCCTGTGATCAGGTATAATTCCGAAGAATTTCCTTGACAGGGTTTCGCAGCTGCTCTAGCTGTTCTCAAACCGGAACGTCTCAAAGAAGACAACACGGAGTGAGTGAACCAGCGAATTTAAGTCCACTGATTGATGAAAAGATATTTGAAAAACAATCGAGTATTGCTCAATAGAAATTGTTTTTGCAATTCAGCGAAGGTTTTAATGAAAATCAATTATCAATCATAAAACACCTTTTGATTTGAAATAACCGTACACGGTCGATGTGCTAAAGAAAAGAGTTGTTAAGCACAAAGACCGGTTTTTCAAAGGTATCCGTCAATCCCTAACCTGAACCAGGATTGATTCAAGAAATTGAATCGCCCCATTGTTTCTGTTCAGTTGTCACATGGTTGATCCATATAATAGATCTCACATGCCACCTACCAGGAGCTTGTTTGATGTTGGCTCCAGAAGGCTTTCCATCTTCATTGTGAGTGTGTAAACACATCACTCAGATGTTCTGGCAATACCACAAGGATAATGCGTAGGACTCAAGATATAATCTCTCTTTCCACATTGTGTGAAACAGAGAGTCTTCATTGAAAGTGTCCTAATGAGATTTATTGATGATCTCGTGGCTCTAGACTCAATTTGTGCATATTTGGATCCTATGCCGGAGACTAGGGAGAGGGTCTCCTTCTTCAATATCAACAATCTCTAAGAGAAAGTCGATAGATAATGTCGGTTCCCCGTGAGAATGAAACAAGTCCTTTTAAGAGGAACTTGAGTGGTTTGGAAAGTTGAAGTGCAGTGCGTCACTGGGTCCATGACGTCTTGTCTTCAATACCGATGTTACCATCAGTAGCATATGAATTGAACCCGGTTTCTGCCCTAAGGTTGAATAAATGGAGGGCTATTTGTTTTCACCCTTTCTCATTCAATTCTTTTTAATTCTTCAACCCCTTCAGTGCTTACCGAGACTTCATAACTAGAACCTTGTTGGGTTTATTCCAGTACTAGTTCAGTCTTAGTCCGCACTCTTCCCTTATCTCATTTTTCTCCTTTTATCATCATACCTAAGGACTTCTACACTAACTAGTGGATTGTCCCTGGGTAGATCCCTCCGGTTCTGGCGGATCATGGGAACCAATACCTAACCTTATCATCCTTATATCACCGTACATAAAGTAAAGTTGGTCGGTCAATTTTGGTATTGTTCATCTGCCATATGGAACCAATTGAAAACCATTTGAAAATCAATTCAGATACTTGTGATATATTATCAAAGCATTTTGTACCTGAATTGTTTTTGATATTTTTAGAGTAAGTGCTCCCCCTCAACATGTGCATCACATGTTTGAAATCGTTTTGCACACGGAGGCAAGAGGAAGAAATTACTTCTTTGATTACCATTTTCTAAAAAATATCACCATCACTTCCTTGATCAAATCAAGTAGATAAAGCATTTTCAGGAAGGATGAGGTTTCCATAAATTTGCTCCCCCTCAATATGTGCCTCGAGATTAGAAAAGAGTTTTGCACATACTAGAGGGAACCTGCACATTGGGATAAAAAATCACGTTTCAAATTATCAACATGTGCATTGAAAAATTGAAATCGTTTGTCACATGTGGGAAGGACAGCATTTACATCCTTATAAAACCATTTACCGAATTATCAGTTTAAATCCAACATTCTCCCCCGATCACAATTATCAAATCATTTGAGATTTGTGATCTCTTATAGATTTAAATTGATTTTGAAAGCTTTTAAGGAGAAATGTGACTTGATTATGAAAGCCTCTTAACTGATAATGATCGGATTTTAAGACTTTAAACTCCATTGATAAAACATGCATGTACATCTTTTGAAAACAATTTTAATGCTAAATAACTTTTTAATTTAATTGAAATCATTCTCTCCCTCAATCAATGACATAGGTTGTTGATTGAGAGATAGAGATTTTGACAAATAAGTCCTGATGATTATCAAAAATAGAGATCGAGTTATTTTTCAAAGCATTTAGTTTTCAGCAGATAAATGTTTATAGAATCAGAGCATGGAATTTTGAAAACATGATAAAACATGGCTCTGTTCTTTCTTTTAAAACCGGGTTATTGCCTGAAGATGACAATAAACCATTTTCTCTTTCTCCCAAATTTTTTTTTTTTTTTTTTTTTTTTTTTTTTTATATATATATAAAAATTCCACCAATATCTAAAGTCCCGTGTCATTCTTTGAATGACAACATCAAGACCGTAGATATTATCGAATCAAGAGAAACATGACAAAATGACAATATTTTTTGAAGACTTTTCGATTTTTTTTTTTTTTTTTTTTTTTTTTTTGAAGGTTTTATAATTTTGTATTTTGTTTTTCGAATAGATATATACAAGAGATAGATGAAGATAGACCTTTACTCCTCGTCTTCCTCCTGAAGACGTTTGAGAGTTTCTGGTTGAAGGCTTTTCAAACCAAGACGTGGAAGAATAAACTCAAAACGTTCTCTTGGAAGAGCTTTGGTGAAGATGTCCGCTAACTGATATTCAGACCTCACAAAATATAGTTCCACCACACCTTTTTCCACTTGTTCCCTGATGAAATGATGTCGAATGTCGATATGCTTTGCTCTTGAGTGTTGAACGTTGTTGCATGAGAGAGCAATAGCACTTTTATTATCACAGTACAGAGGGATTTTGTTGAATTCAAAGCCATAGTCAGATAATTGAGATCTCATCCATAAGATTTGAGCACAACAAGATGACATGGCTATGTATTCAGCCTCTGTAGAGGAAATAGAAGTACTCATTTGCTTCTTTGAAGACCAGCTCACAAGCTTATCACCCAAAAACTGAGCACCTCCAGATGTACTTCGACGTGTATCTTGACAACCTGTATGATCAGCGTATGCATAGGCCGTTAGTGACATACCGGTGTCCTTCGGGTACTGATGAGTGTCTAAATACGCATCATTTTTGTACAAAATAAACTGCAAATTCATCTGAAAACACTCAGAAACACATCAAAATGATCAAAATATCACAAATCAGTGTTTTAAGTGCAAAAATATCAAAATCAGATGAAAAACATATCAAATTTGCAAAAAATTGCAGTTTCAGTCCCCCAAGTTTCTAAAATTGTCAAAAATAGTCCCTGAGTCAAAATTTCAAAAGAAAAGTCACCAAAGGTCCTTTTTAAATCATAACTTGTCAAATTTAGTCCTTTGGTGAAAAATATGAAAAGTTTGAGAAAATTACAAGTTTAGTCCTTCAACTTTGAAAATTGGCAGAAATGGCCCCTGGAAAATGGCAAAATGGCAAGTTTGGTCCTCATACTTTTGAAAGTTGTCACTTAAGGTCCCTTGGAATAACTTGGCAGAATTGGCAGATTAGGTCCCTCTATTTTCAGATTTTACACTAAAGGTCCCTAAGTTATTAATACTTTAAACCCATTTTGGACCCTTTCACACCTATGACCCCCTGTCATTTGCTTTTTTTTTGAACCCCCCCTTTTGTTACTAACACCTGCCTGGTCAAACCACTTGGTCAAAACCAGACCTTGGCGCCTAAACCCTTTCTTCCCACTTGATACTTGCTCTTCTGCAACACCCCTGCACACTCAAGACCTCCTCACCTTATCACTAAACCTGTCCCCCCCTTCCAAACACTACACTCCAAGAATCATTAATCATCTCACCCCTCTCCTCACTCAACCTCACTTTCCTGCTTAATATCTGTTTCCCGCCAAAATGCTCAATGGCCAAGATTGCCTCAAAATGATCCAAAGGTCCTAAAAAATGGTGGGAACTGCTCATCTTAGAGAGAGAAAGCTCAAGGGAAGTATAAAAGGAAGGTAGAAGCAAGTATGAAGAGTAGTTAGTTTTTCATAAATTTTACTTATGTCGAATTTTAAATTATTGTCTTAGTTTAAATGGAAATGGTGTAATTTCAGTTTCATTGTATCAATTTCAAGGTTACAAACCTTTGTAAGTCACTTTTGATTATCTATCTAAGTTTCCATATTTGTCTCAAAATTTCATGTCCACTGTTGAACTTTTCAGTTTTAAATTCTATTGTCCAAGATTGTTAAAGGTTTATTCTAAGCTTCATTAAGTTTATTTAAGCCATTCAAAGCTTTTTGCAAGCTTAAATATCAGTTTCAAGTAAATTTAGTTAATGGTCAATAAAAGTCAAAACGGGTCAAATTCGAAAGTCAAGCTAATTTTGGGGTAGCTTCTGGTTTAAGATGTTAATATATTGAAGTTAATGGTAATTGTTCATTTTCAACAAAGTTTGGTTCAGTTTCTTAGGATGAAATGCATTTTAGAATAACAAAAAGAGTGTTTGGACTTGATTTGATTTTCAAGCTTAAATGTTTCCGTGAAATTCAAGGTGGTTTCTATTAGTTTAGAAATTGTTTTTGAAGCATTATCAGTCATAGCTTTTAGTTTGTTAAGTCAAATTTTGTATTTCATGCATTTCTTAAAAACGTGGCAAAACCACGAATCTGTCCCAGTTGCCTAGTTCTCAGTCAATGTTGAAGACAATATTCAGCTTATTCAGGCCTGAATTGTGGGGCAAAAGTGAGATAGGTGGGTGGAGCTTAAGTGCCCAGAAGCTCAAGGGGTGATTCCCTCTTCAGCTTATTCAAAATAAGCGGCAAACTACCCCCTTGTGCCACTGATATGCAGACCCACAGCAGCAATACCTTTCCTTTTTTTTGTGCTTATTAAGGTTTGATCTTTGCTTATTCAGATTCCTTGGTTGTCAATTAGTGGACTTAGTTAGGATTAGTCTTTAGCTATTTCAGTCTTATTACAACTTTTAGATTAGCTTATTTCTCATCTTAGAAGCTAGGATTCCCTTTAACTTGCCAACTGATTTCCCCCTAGTTTCACATCTTATTTACTAGTTATCATAAGCTCCTTGTAAGCTAGATAAAGGGGGCAAAAGAAAGTCAGTTAGGTGTACTACAAGATCCCATAAGCTTAGGTTCTAACCCCCACTGTAGCTTAATCAAAATAAGCTAGAAAGTGCCCCCATCGGGCCTGTTTGGGACTGCATCAGCAGACCCCCACAGCAGGCTTGGGAGTTTTTTTTATTTGAGCTTATTAAATCTTAGGTGTTGCTTATTTTAGTTTCTTCATAGCTTTTAGATATGGTATATTAGGTAGTGATCCTAGTTTAGCTTTTTACAAGGTTTTGACAGCTTATTAATCCTTTAGAAGCTATTTGCAACTTGTTCTTTTCCTTAAAACTCCTTAGCTGTCCATAGCCAAACACCCCATTTGTTAGCTGTTGTTGGTAACAAGCTGTTTTACAGCTTAGGTGTACTTTAATTTGTTTGAGTTCTTGTAAAAAATCTTGTTTTTGTCTATTTATTAGGTTCCAAAATCGAAAAAAAAAAAAAAGAAAAAAAATGTGACAGACATGGGAATTGAACCCACGACCTGCTGCACTCTTGCAGAACACCACACACCTAAGTACCAACTGCCTTAGGGGCTTTTTGATGTTTTATTTTACTCAGCTCAATATTTAAGAATGTTTCTGTTTCACATTTAAAAGAAAAAAATAAGTGAAAAAAGGTGGGCAGTGGGACTTGAACCCACGACCTCACGCCCTGTTGCAGAGACACAACAGACACTCCCTTTCCATCTGCACTAGTAAGTGTCTTGTGTTAGATTTCCCTTTGTTAATTATTTATACACATTTAGTAGTTTAAGCCTTTAATCTTATTAGGATTTTTTTTACAGCTTATTTCGAAAGTAGTGTAGGACTTTTTATTTTTCTTCAATTCAGTTTAAGTTAAAGTTTTTTTTTATAATTTTTTCAGATTTTTCTAAAAATATTTAATATCTTTAATTAATTAATTAGTTTAATTTAGTTTTTAATTCGTAGAAAATAATTTAAGAGTCGAAAAAATACCCGGCTTTTTCCTAAAAATTTCTTTTGTCATATAGTACGTAAGAAAATTGATTTTACATTCGTAGGACTTTTATTTCACAAATTTTACGTTTTATCTTGCGCTCCAGCGTAATTTTTGTACATAACGTACGTTTTCATTTTAAGTTACGTTTTTAGATAATTTAAGTTTACGTTTTAATTAAAATAGTTTATTTAAGTTATTTTATTTTATAAATCAAGAAAAATCGATTTTAAAAATAGTGATAGCGTTTATTTAATATTTTTATCTTTTTAACTTTCTTTAATTTGCATTTAAGCTCTTGTAGTTTATGTCCTTTTTCCGTAGTTATAATAATTCTCAAATTCTCTTTTCCGTCCAAATCCCCCGATCACTATACGTGAGGTGATCCATTGCACAGCTCGCTGGGACATAACGACCCGGGGAAACACTATACTCCCCAGATCTTCATTGATTTCGTGCTTGAGCAGTTTTAAGCTGGTTACGGTCCGCCATTCACAAGTGGCGGGCTTGTGTGATTTAGCTTGACTGTTTTGCGCGCATCAAATTTTTGGCGCCGCTGCCGGGGAGCTGTGCTGATTATCTTCCGTCTAGCAGATTAGTGATTTGGATATTCACTCTTTGTTCATACCATCCATCCTTATATATTTATATTTTCTTATAAAAAATCCAAAAACCCAAAAATATTTTCCTTTTCAAAATTTATTTTCCCTTTTATGTTTTCTATTTATAAAACCCCAAAAATATTCTTCTCATTCCTCTTATTCGTTGATTCTATTTCTCTTACCCTCTTTTAGTGTGTTCGGGCGGTGAACACTTACC
>BPTQ01000009.1:39089579-39178592 GCA_019973895.1 Chrysanthemum seticuspe
CAAACAGTTGAAATATGACATATTGACTAATTAAGGTCTTGCTTTTAGTGGCAATTTTTCTAGGAACTAGATGCATTGGTGTATTAGGAGGATACTCAGTCGCTCTAGGCATTTTCCATAAAGGGGGGTTTGTTTCAATAATATTTTCAGCTTTCAGCTTTTCTAAATCCTTTTTCCAGAAAATTTGTTCGGGAGTCAGCAATGTTTGAGGCTTGAACATGTTCAAGGAAATCCAGTTTTCCTTCTTGTAGTCATGGGGAGTGATGACAATTTTTTTCTCTTTGCATTTCGGGTCATCTAGTTTTTTGTTCATCCTTTCCCTAGTGACTTCATCAGATTTCTTATCTTCCTCAGTGCACTCAACGCAACTAGGTTTCTGCCTAGGCTTAAGAATTTCATTACCATCATAAAGCACCTTATGAGCATTTCTAGCCTTTTTAATTACCTCTGGATTTGGTTCCTCAACAAGGGGAATGCTATGCTTATCGCTTAAGACTCGATGTTTAGTGACCATGTGAGCAGTCTGAATGGTGTTTCCTTGTATGTACAACTTGTTCTCAAGTTTGTTTTTCAAAGTTTTCAGATTAGAAAAATCTCTCAAGAGTTTTGATTCCTTTGCATTAAATTCTTGCTTAAGCATTTTCACATTTTCTTGAAGTTCTTGTTTTTGTTTAGCTGTTTTAGAAAGTTTTTCTTGCAAGGAATTTAATTCTTGTTTCAATACTTCTTCTCTAAACTTACTTTTTCTAATTACTGAACATACTTGGTCATCCATTTCCTGCTCATGAGTGGTCAACTCAAACTTAGCACGTTGTTCATATATAGCAACACGTTCTTTATAGGCATTTAGTTCAGAAATTACAGACTCATCCGGGGCATATGCAGTGTATTCATCTAAAACATAGTCATTGTTGACTGCAGAAGATGCATCACTTGGTACAACTTCACTTTCACTTTGTTTCACATATTGATCATATGGGACAATATCAATATTACCCATATTTTCAATATTTGATTCAATAGCTTCAGTTGATTGTACTTTGTCATGCATCTGTTGCACATCAGCATCATCGTATAGTTTTAGTACCTCTGAGATAAGCTTGTCATGGGATGGGCCAGTCAGTGGTGAAGAAGAGACCTTGGGAGAAACCATTGGTGAAATACTAGCCATAAAGATTGTGTGTGCAGTAGGTCCATCATCCACATCAGAGTCGTATGCATCACAGTCACCAACTTGAAAGGCATTTTGATGATTGTGACCTATCTCCTGAATAGGCTGTTCATCTACATCTGCATCATAGGTCTTGGCATTGCCCTCAGCAAGAAACAGCAATTCCTCTTCATTCAAAGCAACACCATTATCCTGAGCTTGTGCTAGCAGCATCTTATCTCTGAAGTATTCAGCATTCTGTGGACGCTTTGGGGACGTGCAGTTCCTTGCAATGTGTCCCTCACCCCCACAGTTATAGCATTTGATTGGCTTAGCTTGACCTTGGTTACCATTCCTTCCTCGATTCTGGTTGCCAACATAACCTCTCCCAGCTCCACCTCGTCCCTGATCATACTGTCTTTCCTGAACTGGTTGCACCACAATCCTTCCATCTTTAACAGTGGCTTGATTGTATGGGTTAGAAGCAGTTCTGAGGTTGTTGTTGGTTTGTGGGAGAGTATTCATGTTTTGACTAATGAGTAGAGCTAGTTGATTAATGAAGCTACCCACGTGAGCATCAGCATCAGCTTGTTTGTATGTAGGATCAGGAATGAGTTTGTGATTACCATTACCCAAGGGTATGACTTGTGATGCTTTGGTTGAGATTCCGATGTTTGAGTAGAAAGCTGTAGAGTCATTAGACGAGCTAGTCTCTCCCTGGTTGGTTTTGAACTGATTGAGAATTAATTTTTCAAACATAGCATGTCTCTCATTCTGAAGGAGGAAGGCATAGAGTTGCTCATAGTTTGTATTCTTCAATCCTTTAGTGAGCTTCACAGCGGTAACAAACTTGTGCCATTCGGGATTCATGTTGTTCACAAATTTTGAGTTCAACTGAATGTTAGGCATAGTCATTCTGATGTTCCTCATGTCATTAACTAACTTATGAAATCTTACATAGTACTCATAGACACTCTCATCTGGTTTCATCTTGAAATGCTCAAATTCGTCATAGAGTTGGGATTCTCTGTCTTCCATAGTTAATTCAGAACCTGAGAGAAGCATCTTAACATTGTTCCAAACTGCCTTAGCATCTGTGTTATGATTGATCAGCTTGTAGATGTCTTTAGGAAGACCTTGAAGAACAATGTTTGAAGCCCTGATATCTGCATCAAATCTCTTTTTATCCTTATCATCAAGCTCATCATACATCTTAGGTCTGTCCATTCCGTAAACAGGAGTACCATCTGCATTAGTATCAAGTATGTCTCTAGTCGTCTCAACTCGATATGGTCCTTCATCAATGGATTTGAGAATGTTGACACCATTTTCCTTTCCAAGGCAATACAGTCTGATTCGTTGAGCCCAAGAGTCGTAGTCAGTTCTGTCAAGCATGGGTGGACGAGTATCTGACCCAGCTGCTTGAACATCCTCGGCAACAGTGGAGATGACAGTGGGAACGTTGGTAGACATGTTAACAGATTATACGGGATTTTATAACTCTATGATTAAACCGGGAAATAGATTCTTTCACGGGATTTTACTGAATCAAGAGAAAACCGTAAACAATCACTCAAGTCTCTAGAAGATAAAATACTAAATCGCTAGAAGATGATGTACTAAGTCGCTAACCCTTAATTCGCTACACCCCTAAGTCGCTAGAGTCCCAAGTCGCTAACAGAAAAGCAAGTCGCTAAGTAGTAACTCGCTACAGACCAAGTCGCTAACCAAATTTTGGCAGCAATTCGCTACACAAGTCGCTAGAGACACAAGTCGCTAAAGAGCAACTCGCTACTGACCAAGTCGCTACCACAAGTCGCTACCCGTAGTGGAGAGTCCACTACTTGTACTTTAACTCGCTAGATCTAACTCGCTAGCTCCAACACTGTAAGTCGCTACAAAAATGTGAAGCAAGTCGCTACCAAGAAAATATTCCGTGAACTAAGTCGCTAGCTTGAAAAACCATATAAACATCACTTTTAAATCCAAAAACAACCCAACCAAGATGATTCAAGCTTACCAAATGAAAACCTAAACACTTTTGATGATTCTAAACATAAAAGTACCAACAAAATTCAAACTTTAACACAAGAAATCAACCAAATGATGCAAAAACCACTAAACTTTTTCAAACTCAAAAACCACCTAAAAACCACTATAAATCCAAAGATGTGCAAGATATGATCTAACCATGGCTCTTGATACCAATTGTAAGATATAACTTTTCACATACACATCAACCCATAACACAAAGTAGCATATAGATGGAATTCTAGAGAGAGAAAGTTAGAGGTTTAGGGAACTTTAGTGAGAGAAAGAAAATTCTTATTATGAGCTCCAACTCTCTACCTTGGAAGGTAGAGAGTATTTATAGTCTTACATAAAACGCCACACATCGGGCTGTGGATCAGGCATACAGTGGGTAAAGACCCGTCCGTCCTCCACGGTGTTACTTAACTAAATACTACTATAACTAAAAAGAACTACGACTACGAGCTTTCTAACGATTACATATACTTGAGGTGACCGACTCTTTAATACCTGGAATTTCTAATTCCTAACAGATACGTTCTATAATGCTCTTACTCCGTCCGATCAAGATTCGCTTAACGCGGCCGCTGGTGGTAATATCTTGAGTCGTATGCCCACTGATATTAGAATGATTATCGAAAATAAGTCAAAAGTTTCTTCGTCTAGAAACCGTCCGGTTGTTTCTAAGATTGCTACTAATGATAACTACGGTTTGAAGAGTGAGTTGAGTGGACTGACCGATGCTATTAATTCTATGATGAGAGAGTTTAAGATTCATAAATCTGAACCAGTCAAAGCCGTTACTGAAACATGTGTTATTTGCGGTGGTCCTCATCCGTATTATAATTGTCAAGCCACCGATGGCGATCTCCAAAATGCTTCCGTAGCCTCTGCTAATCCGGTTCAAAATCAGAACCAAGGATACCGTGCCAATCAAATGGGACCACCCGGTTTTGCACCCGTTCCTCAACAAAACCAAAACCGTTATCAGAACCAATCTTACAATCAAAACCGAGGAGCCAATCTCAGTCATGGTAATCAAAACTACCAAGCTCCTCCACCTCAAGTTTATCAACAACCTCCTCAACAACAATATCAATCACCTCATCAAGCTATTCCAAACAACGAGATTCTGTCTTACATGAAGAATTCCGACAATACCATTAAGAGCTTGCAGAATCAAATCACCAGTATAAGGAATGATTTCAAAAGAGACATGGAAGTTACGAATAACAAGAATATGAGAGAAATGAGGGATATGATGGCTAGTTTCTTTCAAGCTAATCAAGCTTCTACATCTTATTCTCAACCCTCGGGTTCTCTTCCAAGTGATACGATTCCTAACCCGAGAAGTGACATGAAAGCTATCACTACCCGAAGTGGTGTTGCTTACGATGGACCCACGACTCCTACCACTATTTCTTCTTCTCCGTCTTGTGTGGTAGACCGTGAGACTGGGGTGACAAAGGACCCGGTGCTTCCTACTAATAAGGGGAGTACTGAGAATGTCCAACCCACGGTTGTCCCAACGTCTGAGCCCAAGGATGCTCCGGTTAATGCTGAAAAGACTAATTCAAAAACAACACTTCCGTACCCGTCAAGGATGAATGATCAAAAGCAATGTGAACAAGCAAATCTTCAAATGGAAAAATTCTTTCAGATATTTCAAGATCTTCATTTCGAAATTAGCTTCGCGGATGCTCTTCTTCTCATGCCTAAGTTTGTTTCGACACTAAAAGGAATGTTAAGTAACAAAGAGAAAATTGTGGATTTGGCAAAAACGTCTTTGAATGAGAATTGTTCGGCGGTTATTCTCAAGAAACTTCCCAAAAAGTTAGGTGACCCCGGCAAGTTCATCATTCCGTGTGATTTTCAAGGAATAATTCAGTGCTCCGCCTTGGCCGATCTTGGCGCGAGTATCAATTTGATGCCGAAATCGATTTACGATAAGCTTTCATTGCCTCCACTTACCCCGACATGTATGACCCTCGAGCTAGCCGACCGAACTACGACTACACCAATCGGTATAGCCGAGGATGTTTTTGTTAAAGTGGGGAAGTTCGATTTCCCCGCGGATTTTGTTGTTGTTGATTTCGATGCCGATCCTCGTGTGCCCCTTATTCTCGGAAGATGCTTCTTAAGGACGGGCCATGCGTTGATTGATGTGTATGGAGGAGAAATCACTTTAAGAGTTGGAAAAGAAGCCGTCACGTTCAACGTTAACAATACTTCTAAATCTTTTACCAAACAATATGATGTGGCCAAAATTAGTAACACCGAGGTGACAAAGGACCCGGGAATTCCTACTAATAACGGAAGTACCAAAAACGTCCAACCTCCGGTTGTTCAAAAAGTTGGGCCTAAGACATCGAGATTTGATTCGAGTCTTTCACGTTTCACGGTTAAGAGTTTGTCTACAATACGTGCTGAGCAAAAGAAGAAACTAGAAAAGGAGACTAAAACGGTTGTGGTGGAAGATGCTAGCTCTAAGAGCACACCACTTGTCCCACCTCCGCTTTCTGTGTATCGGATTGATCTTGTTCCTAAAAACACCGAGTTTTCTTTGAGTGGCAATCCCACTACTTCTTCTTCTAATATCCCTTCCCATACTCAATCTGAGGAAGATGATTCTATCATGAAAGAAATTGAGGCTTATTTGAAAAGTGATTCAGTTTCACCGGAAATTGATAATGCCGACATCGATATCGAAGGAGATATTCTTTTGATTGAAAAAATGCTTTACGAAGATTCTGAAAAAGTTATTCAAGAAGTCAAGCCGTCTTTTAATCGTTCGGAGCCCGAGCTCAAGGATTCTTCCATTGATTTACTTCTCGAGGAGTTCGCCGATGAACTCGCTCGCATGGATCCCCTTCCACCGGGAAGTGAGGATGACATCTTTGATTTTAGAGCCGACTTACGTGAAATTGAATATTTGTTATATCAAGATCCGTCGATTTACTTTGAGAAGTTCACCGATGAACTTGCTCCCACCGACTCGATTCTTTCCAAGAACGAATATGATGATCCGTTTTTCCCAAAGAAAGATAAGGAAGTTAAGATTTCGACTGATGAGCTTGTTGATTCAGAGGTCCCACACTATTTTTTATCCGAGAGTGATTCCTCTTCTCGTAAGGATTTTCACGTGGATGATACTTTGATTTCGTTCCTTTCTGAGGACAAGATTTTTAACCCTGGGATACTCATCGGAGAGGACATTCTTATCACCAAAGTTATTTGGAAAAAGGATCCTATCTTGGATGCCTTCATTTTTGAACCTTTGAAATACACCTTTCTGTACTATGGACTCCCTTCTTTGGAGTATTCTCATTGTGATCCGTCATTCCTTCGTCCACCCGCAAAACCACCGGATGATGGATCATTCTTTCATATACCTTATGTGCTGATGCCCGACATTTTCTTCCCCACCCAACCCACCCATTCTTTCAGGAATGAGGACACCGTTTTTGACCCTGGTATCTCTACCACTTTCTTCCCCAAGGACAAATGAATTCGGGGACGAGTCAGGCTAGCGACTCGGTAATCAAAAACAGTAGCGCTTCGTGGGAGGCACCCCATGCTTATCCATTTCTCTTCTTTTTATTTTTTTCTAATAAGTGACGCGAAGGGGTCTGCCTCTTCGATTGCTCGTGTTTGGTTGTTTGTGATGTTGTGTAGGATGTTCCCGATATGAAGACTCTCGTGCTCGAAGTTTGTCATTTCTCCACTCGAGTTTCATGATCGATGCTGATGGATATCCGATATCCTAATCTTATCGACTAACGTTTATCTTTGAGCATACTTAATAAACGGCTTTTAGATTTTCGTGATACCCTTGCTTTAAACATTGAGGACAATGTTTCGTTCTAGTCTGGGGTAGGGTAATCTTCGATTTGATTTGACCGCACTTGCTTATTTTGTTGTGTTTCTCTCGTAACCCCGTTTTTCCTTAGAAAATGAAAAATCGTGCAAAAATGAGAAAATTTAAAATTTTTGTAAGCTTTTGTTAAGTCTTTTTGATTGATAAGTTGGCTAGTCTCTTAGATTAGAAGCTATAAAATGCGAATTCTAGCTCAAAAGGCCAAGATTTTGCAAGTTTCCCTAAGTGATTTTAAATATGCATAACTTGATTTCATTAGACGAAGCATTTGCTAAGTTAATATATGTTTTGACACCTTGATTGACTTTCCGCTGGTGAGAGTAGGAATGTAATTCTGACTTGACTGGGCGTGTTGAGCCCTAGCTTGTTCCCTTAACCATAGATAACCTAAAAATTATCGGCTAAGCATCTGCGGATCTCATTATTTGGGATTTTAAATTTGCAGAGATCGAGAAATGATAGAGTTACTTATGAGTTTAGATGCTAAGCGTGGAGTAGTTGGTTCTCTTTAGAGCCCATCGAAGGTACTTATGGCTTTTTGTTCCCACAAAATTGTTTCACCCCATATCTGTCTAAATAATTAGAGATGTCAAGTTTTTGGCGATAGTTAGTTCTTTATCTTCTTTAAAGAATCTTTGTTTTAAAAATTGGGTACACATCAAGGATCCGTAATAAATAAATGAGTAATAAGTGATATGTGATAAAGTAATAAGTAAAGTTGTGAGCTGCGGTGTCGAGATCGGACCCTTGGATCTTTAGCCGGGATTGAGTGAGGTCTTAGCCTAGCCAACCGGGATCCTCATTTCATGAAGCCTATAGTCTTGGAATTACCCCGTGAAGCTCCGTGGTTCACAGCTCATATAAATGAAATGTATAAGTGCAATATAAAAAAAAATGTTGAAAACTGAAAAAGTCAAAAGTATAAGTGAATAAAAATTCCTTGATGTGGACCTCATTTTTACGACAATGGTTCTTGAGAAAAGGCGGATAACTAATTATCGACTTAACTTTATATTTTTATCAGAATAAAAATTATCGAAACGAGAATTTGAAGAAATTCATTTCTCACAAAAATAAAAAAATCTAGAGGAAAATAGGAAAATGGGAACAAAAGGTAATTACACAAGTAACTTCCATGGGTAGTGTTAGCATCTAGAGTCGTATGTAACAATGATTTCGGTTTTACGCTTAGTTTGGGACTTGTGAAAAATCAGGGACGATGTATTCTATCCGTATGGTCACTTCACGCTGTGTTGTGTTTTCTACTCCGTGATCCTAACGTGTCGTTTGAAAAATGTTGGAGTTATTGATCGACATGAAAGTTCAACAAACCGTCATTCATAATCGGAATGTGCTTAATTGTTATATCTATATATGTGAATTAAAAGGTAAACGGGGCATTTTTAGAATTAAGGCTTTCATAATCTCTTTTGAGGAACATTGACTACTTCTTCTCTAATTGATTTGTCTGAACTGTTTGAAGTTTCTTATGGTTAGTCATTCACAAGTGGCTAGCTTGTGTGAGATAACTTGATGGTTTGGACATATCAATGGTTTAGTAGAAAGAGATTGAAATCCTTGGTTTTAGAAGCGTGAGTTGATTGCATTGCGTGAGGACACGACAATGGTCTCGTCTGGGGTATTTTGATATGTGCTTAAACACATATCTTTTCATTAGTAAATCTGACCCAAAACAACCAAGGAAAAGCCGTTTATTGCTAATATTTGTGGTTTTCTTGAGTTTGTGCTTGTGCAGGTATGGATATGTAAAAACACGCAAAAAGGATCCAAATCAGACGGAAATCCGAGCACGAGAGATCAAGAGAGTTTGAGCTGAGCCGGAAGGTCGGGATTGTGCATTTTGGAAGATTTTATTCTCCAAGGATGATTTTTGGAAGTTTCAGTCAAGTTTGAGAAATGTCAAGATTAGTCCCTGAACTTTGAGCTTTTGGCAGAAATGATCCTCCAAGTTTCAGAATTTACAAATTTCACCCTTGGAATATTTAAGAATGACAAGAAGAGCCCTTGAGAGAGATTTTCAGATTTTCATGTATGGACCTTGAAGTTTCAGTTTGCACACATTTGGTCCTTGAAAGCTTAAATGTATACTTGTCTAATCCTTAGCCCAAAAAATAAATAAATAAACTCAAGGCCCAATCCAATGATAAAACCCGGTTCATAGCCCAATCCAATACCCGGCTTTAATATCTTACCCGAATATCATTTACCCAAGTTCGGACCCTGGTCAAAACCCATCCAACCGGTCAACAATACTCAAAATAATATAAACTATTTACCCCGCGCCAATACTTTTCCCCTTTTACCCAGATTTCATAAACCCTAATTACCTCGCGGTTCAATTAAGCCAAATTACTGTGATTAAGGGTAAGATTGTACTTTCCTCTACTGACACATGGGTAGCCAAGTCAGCAATCCGTGTGCTTACTGCCACTCCCTACTCTCCTATTGGTCCTTGATGCGTGGCAATAGTGATCCAATGATTGAGATTGATTGAACACATGTGGGATATGATCTAATGGTGGAAACGAGCTCAGAGAAAGCACAAATTGATATCTAGATCCTTCCAAGACCCTCAAGCTTGGCTATATAAAGACCCCTATTCGCTCATTGAAGGATATATCTCTCTTTCTTTTCATTTTCAGTAGCTTAGTGTAGTTGTTAATCATTTTTAATTGTTTCTTTGTATTTCTTTAGTAATTTCAGTTATTGTATTAAAGTTTTGATATTAATGAAATGTTCCTTTTAATCTCAAAATTCATGTTTAGCTCTTAAACTTCTTTTAATTGCTTATTGGTGTCATTTAGCCTATTATCCATTCAAAATAGTTTGTTTCTCATCTTTACTCAAAAATAAAAAAAAATCAGAAAAAATCATTGAAAAATAAAAAATCACACCAAATCTGTTCAATGGATTAAGTATCACTTAGCTTCTGTTTCACTAAGGTTCATTTAAGCTTATAATAGCTTATAGTGAGCTTATTTTGGTTTCAAACTCAATTTGCTCAAATAGTCAACAAAAGTCAACTGATGAATGAAGATTTGATTTGCTGGTTCTAGATCTGGTTTGGATAATGCTGATTGGAATATGGGTTGAATCTGAGTAGTGTAGTGGTATTTTGGTTCTAAGATTGGTTTCTAATCAGCTGGACTTTTGTAAGTTGCATTATCTGATCTTGTAGTTTATGATAAACTGAATATTTAGCTTAGCATTATTCTGTTAGATTATGTTGTTGTTTTTGCTTTCATTAGTTCTATTTCTGTCAGTAGATCACTAGTTTAAATTGATATAGATTGATGTTATAGATTTGATAAGAGTAGATTGCAAAACTGTTATAGAAGTAGTGTTTGGATTAATCTGTTTTCTGTGATGAAAGTGGATTCAGTGGATTAGCTTTGCTGCATTAGGTTTATTTAGATCTGATATAGTCACTTAAGCTTAAATATTGCATCAAAGAACTCACAAAGTCAAATCAATTCAAAACTGCTTCTGATTGCAATTTCTGTTTGAACCAGTAGTGAGAATTTTGCTTATAGGTTTGATAGAGGTTAAGTTTGCTTGAAATAGGTTCATTACATCTTAGCTTATCATTTTCAGCTTATAAATTTGATTCTAAACTCACAAAAGTCAACATAGCATCTGTTTTCAAAAAGTCAAATCAGGTTCAAACCAGTTTTTCTCAGAACTTGCAGCTTGTGCATTAGGTTCATTTCAAAGAATTAGAGCCTGAAATTTTGGTTAGTAGTAGCCTTCTTGGTGGTCTTGAGATCCACTTATCTGTTTTGAGCTTTTGCTTACTGAATAAGCTGGTGCAACAGCTTAAGTAGGGGCCTGATTCACTGAATTGGTAGAATTAGCAGTTGGTATAGATCATTAGTCTGGGCTTATAGCTTGTTAGGAGTAGGTATAATCAGTTGCATTTAGCTTATTTTAGCATAATATAGCTTGAGTATCTGTTTGGTAGCTTATTTCACTTGTATGCTCATTTTCTTTAGCTTATTTATAAGCAGTTTGTGCATCAGCCTTAATATCTCACACATAAGCTACTGATTTCTTATTTTTCATAGGATTAGATATTAATTTTAGAATTTTCCTGAGATTTTCACAATTTTTGGTCACTGTTTATTATTTTTCTCAATTAAAATTAGTTTTTAGGCATTTTAAATTAGCTTTTATTGCAAATAATTAAGAAAAAGTTCCAAAAAATAATTTTTCAATTTTCTCAGTTTAAGAAAAATATAAAAAGCATAAAAAAGATTTTTCCTTATTTTTCCACTTTTATTTGGTATTTTTCACAATTTAAATTATATTAAAATAGTTTTAAATTTGTAGAAAATAGAAAATTAATCTGAAAAATACAAGAATAGTTTTAAAAAGTCTTTTGAGTTATTTGTGATTTTTAGAAAATAGTTTCATATTTTTCTCCTTGATTTCATAATTTTTAGTATTTTAAATTAGGTAAAAATAGTTTTTAATTCTTAAAAAATTCAGAAAAATATAAAAAAATAGTTTTAATTCATAATTAGTTTTTACATTACATTTCTAGAGTAAAAGTTATTTTAGGCATTTTTAGGATATAATTTAGACGTAGTTGCATTTTAATTACGTTTTATTTATTACGTTTTAGTTATATGCGCACTTAGGATTTCCCGTAAAATAGATTCCCTTAATTACTTTCCCCATTCCCGTAGTTTAATAATCAAAATCAAACAAATCAAAACATCGAGCATTAAAATTCCAAACCAAGAACGACGTTGGCAATTCACGCCTCGTTGGGAATACGATTCGGGTTGACTAATCCGTACACACGATCACACACGGGATTTGATTTATTATTCTTTTTCCTAAGAGAATTTGAATCTATCTTCGTGATTATTTTTTATATCGATATAGGTTTTATCCACACACATAACCCTTAAGCCTTCATTATCAAAGAATCAGTGTCCGAGCCGTTTTAAGTTTCTTACGGCTAGTCATTCACAAGTGGCTAGTTTGTGTGAGTAAGCTTGACGTTTCGACACTAATCAAGAACGTATAGATCTAGTGATAATGCAAGCAAATAAGTAAAGTTAAGGGATAGAAATGACACAACCAATTTATAGTGGTTCGGTTACAAGGACACCTTCCTTGCCCTACTCCACTCCCCGAGTCACCTACTCGAGAGTTCAAGCACTATGTCAACAAACTCCTTCACTTGGCAGAGAAGCCTTCACAACGTTGCTTACACCTTTTTTCGGTACAAAGCTAAATACCGAGTCCATAACATTGTGGACCAAACCAACACGACTATTACACAACAAATATGTGAAATATCAAGTACAAGATCTTTGCTACATAAATCTTGCGGAGGAACAAATCAATCAAGGACCCCTTGCTTGGATGACTTGTAGAATGCTCGTGATCTCGCCTTAGAGAATGACCTATATGAGAATCACAATAGAAAGAAAGAAGAACAACTCTCTAGATCAAGTGATCTATATGTTAGAAGAGAATGAGAGTGTTTGAGAGATTTAGTAAGAAGAGGGGTAAGTTAGAATGGAGAAATGACTCTCTATTTATAGGCAATTTTCTCCTCTGTTCCACGGATCCCACGGATCCCTCCCACAAGGGATCCGTCTAGTGTAATCCTAGGGATCTTTGGGACGCTCCTCTTTGCCCATGGGTTTTTTGGTTATGGGTCATGGGTTATGGGTTAGTCCATGGTTTTTCCTTAGATTCAATGTATCTAAATATACATTGTATCTAGCCAACTTGGGTATGCGTTATGATCCATGGGTTGTGGTATTTACCCATCCTAATAAACTATTACAAAAAATGATTAATTACAACATTTTTGTATTTAAATGGCTATATGTAAATGATTTTCAAAAATAACATGTATCCTTATAATTTTACTTACGATAACATTATCTTTGTTATCAACAAAACACAAAGAGATCGCAAAATATTAATAAACGTTTTTACGGTTTATTTGTATTAACACTTCCAATGAGTTGGCTTTCTGAGTCACGCTTTAGTTACGGCGTAATGTGAGAGATAAGGTACGCCGTAACTTCTTCAAAGTCAGCATACTATGATAAATCTTTGATATTTCTCCAATTCCGCGTCTCTTTAGCTCTAATGCCCGTAATTTACCCGAAAGTGGAAAACAAACGTAAATCCATATAAATGATATAAATTACAAGCATTATCGGGGGAAATTGACACTTAATATTCAGGACTATTTGATGTTATCAAATATCCCCCCACTTGAACTCTACTTGCCCTCAAGTAGACCTTATTAGAAAGATTCCTAAAAATATATCTTCCATAACCTGGAAAATATAAGTTTACAAATCCCTTATGCTAGAATAAAACAAAGCCGAACACCTCACGAAATGGGAACGAAACACTCAAATCTCTCAAGTATTCTAAGTGTCAATTTTGGGGTGATCACTCAATCGCACAGTCATAGCATGTATTCTACCATAAGCTTGGCGGTTACACAAATCTCCACCACTAGAGTTAAGGGCTAAACAATTCTCGAAGGCAATATGGGTAGACACGACAAAGGTTAAGGGGTGGCTCGTCATTACTAACATGTCACGGCGAAGTGGAAAAAATCAATGATACATGACCAAATCCATGACCAAGACACCAAAGATTGCTCGCTGCATCACCTAGACACGCTTCATGACTAAAGGGTAGGATAAGACATGGGATATATAAATGGTGTAAAATAAAAATCAAGCAGGTAGTCTAAATCTATAACAAGTCATCACCACTTACCGTCCGCCCAAAGTTCAAGCTTTGAAGTCAAGAAACCGGATCATGAAATACTAGGTAGATGTGTCATTAGAGGACGTCATGATGGGCACACTACCTTTTCTCCAACTGTTGGCATAATTACCAACTCCAATCTTCAGATGTGACCGAGGTGGCCTCCTCGATACTAAATCTATATAGCTCATAGTGCTTATAACAATGCACTTTACAATGACTAAATAACATAACAACTTTTTTTTCAACATAAATATAATAACTAAACATAATATCCCCCCACTTGAGATGAACAACGAGAATTCGGGGGGTCTTCAATGATCTTCAGGAATATGTCGTCGACGAAAGCGCGATTTCCGAACCTTTCCACTTGAACCTTGAACTTAGGAAAATGATGACTTCCCAATCACAAATAAAGACTGCACGGTAGGCTAAGGTGTATAGGTGTATCGAAACAATATATTGGGTTAACAAAATGAAAGGAATGGCTCAGATGGGCATATCTAGGGGTATCTTCCACTAAAAGTGAGTGCAATAAAAGGGTTTCACATGGGGGTCGAGAAGTCGAGGTGACTAATCGATAGACACACAATGGTAGGCTGTTTGGGTGATAATCCTATAATATTGCCTTCTTACACTGAAAAGTCCAAATACATCGAGCTAACTCAACATACCTCGTCTATGGTCTCGAAATGATGCAAAGGCCAAGTTCTAAAGTTTACAAGCTACCGGCACACTCATAATTTGGTGGATTTGGGGTAAAATATTAGAAACGGATAAGTCTAATCTCACCATATAATATCAAGAGTTGCATGTGCTCGGCTAAGGTCTAATCTAGTTAGGTTAAGAAAAACATGTCAAAATTAAAAATGGCATAATTTTTCAAAATAACCTAGAAAAACTAGGGAAAAATAATGTTCAAAAGATAATTCTACTCCCGTCCCAGCACTTGAATTGTACAAAGTCCCTTTTGTACTAAGCGTTTAAATAAAGGTGAAGAGAAAAGTAGAATTAGAGCGAGAACTTCCCTGAAATTTGCTCCAAAAAGAAAGAAGGCCCACGAAAAAGAGACGTGCCTTCGTATAAGCATCATGAACAAACTTCAATCCATGAAATCACACTACCAACAAACATAATACTAAAAAAAAGAAAAATGAACCTAACTCACTTTCGTAGGAATCACAGTTGCATTTAGCATATGCAACAAGCCTTTTAAATCACTTAGTGTCCCAAGTGTATGAGTGAAGTCTCGTGAGGGTTTACAGGGAACACACCCACAAACTTCATTTAAAATACTAATACACGGTTATTGCATTTTAAAATGAAAAAAGTAAAGCAGAGGGAGTTACGCCATAAATGGCAAAACCTGGCATACACTGTAAGAGTGTAGCTACGGCGTAACCATGGAGATGGTGTTACGCCGTAATCGATAATGCATCTGAAATTCTACTCAAGGGGTAGGTTACGGCGTAATCACTGAGATGAGTTACACTGTAACTATGGTCAGATCAGCAAACTGCAGCAGCAATCACTTCTTTGTTTCCTGCTAAAATGGTTAAAAACACAAAACCCTACAGAAATGGAAACAAAATAAAAGAAAGGGATAATTCGGGTTGTCTCCCGAAAGAGCACTTTTCTTTATTAACGAGTCTTTAAGTTAGACTCAGAGCCGCGGGGCTTTATGGGGACCTTTGGACACTCCCGACTTCCTCCATGTCTTTTTTATTTGAAGAGGGTTGGTCCCAAACATGTGGAGAAATAAACCGAGTCATGGCGTATCTTTTCTGCAGAAAATTAGCTTGTGCCCACTCGCAACGAAATTTAGCCTCTTCTTCCCATTTTATTTTAACATATCCAAACTTTACTCGTAACCAATTTTCAAATGAGATTCCCCTGTATCCTACTTCACTTCTCTTATCTTCGTCAAAACATGCACATTCCTTGCATTTGAGCCATTTAGGTTCAGGGAATTCTCCTCCATCGCAGATTTGGCATTTGGGGTTGCATGTAGGCCATGCTACGGTGAAATCATCAGACATGATAGCTGGTTCCCAAAAATGAATGGTCCAATCAATCTCGGTGAACCATTCGCTAATAACATTATGCCCTTGTAACCACTTTTTTCTGATAAGCTTTTCGTCTTCCCATCACCACCAAACTTCCGCAGCCTCTTTAATCATTCGAATGAGATGTTGTCCTCCTCCGTTGCATCGTTTTGAAAAGGGGAACACGTGGGCAATGTTACTTTGGTCCCATCAATTAAACAAGTATCAGGAACATAACAGTGAAGTCTTCCCATAACAGCGTAACTAGGTATATAAGGTGGGATCTCTTCCTCATTGCTTTCATTGTCACTTGATTCGGTCCCCTGTAAATGGCCAAAGTATGAAGGCGGAAACCTATCGGAATCATCTAATTCAATCCTCGGTGAATCTTCAGTTGTAACAATTTTATCCGGTTCAAGGCATAAGGTTTTGTCCAGTTTAAATTCTATTCTATCACCATAATATGCCAATGAGTCGAGGAACGGTTTACCAAGAATCAAACGTTCCTTTGTGTTTTTCTTCATGTCCATAACCACAAATTCTGGGACAGAAAAGAATCTATTGACCTTTACACAAGTTCCACCTGTAATTCCTAACGGAACAGCCTTGGTCTTATTTGCCATCTCAATCACGATATCCGTATTCCAAAGATGAATTAATTTGAGTGTTAAAAATATGGAGAGAGGCATGATATTTACGCTAGACACAATATCTACAATCCCCAAAATATCATAATTCCCAACTGAACATGGAATGACTAACCCGTTAGCGCTAATATCCTTAACCGGAAACGAATTTCTTTCTGACCTGGTTAAACCTTCTGAGACATAGTTACGCCGTAACTCGGGGAAATAGTTACGGCGTAACCGTTCCTGGTTGTCGACATTTGCTCCTTTAGAATTTTTTGTTGTATAATATCACTCCTTAATCAATTCCTTCGAATTATTATCAACAAAAATAGCATTGCACCCAACCATAGGTTTGGTCATCTCCGGCTCAACGTTACTCACCTCTATCTCTGCGCTGAGCTTTTCTATCATGGTTTCAAGGTTTTTTAGGGTTTCGTCGTGCCTGGAGAGATTTTTATTTGTGTTTTCCTGAAAATCCCTGAGCCATTTATCTTGTTCTTTTTGCTTCTGGGCTGAACATTCCAGGAACTTGTTTATGGTTTCTTCAAGGTTGGGCCTTTTTTCTCCATAAGGCCCACGGTTGTAATTTCCACGGTATCCATTATTATTTCGATTATCTCCGTAAAATGGTCGATTTTCTTCATATTTGGCTTCTTCAATTATATTTTCTTCGTCAACATGAGGACAATTCTTCGTGAGATGTCCTCCCCCACAGCTTTCACAACCCACTTGGATGGCATGAATGGTTTCTATGACTTTCAGCATATCTCGACTTAGATTTTCAATTTTACTAGAAATTGCTGCAATTCCGTCAAAACTTTCGCTTTGGTTTCTTTTGCTTCCTCCGTCG
The DNA here is from genome assembly GCA_019973895.1 of Chrysanthemum seticuspe. Taxonomy (NCBI): domain Eukaryota; kingdom Viridiplantae; phylum Streptophyta; class Magnoliopsida; order Asterales; family Asteraceae; genus Chrysanthemum; species Chrysanthemum seticuspe. The sequence goes on from BPTQ01000009.1 coordinate 39,106,939, forward strand.
TGCCATTTTTGAGAATGATCAGCCATTTTTTAAATGGCTCCAATTGCTAGAGTAGGAGTCATGTTTGGAATAGGTCCTTGATAGTCCAGCATCTGTCTTGTAGTTACGTTGATTCCTTTGTATAAGATGTTGACCTTTTGCTGGTTGTTTAGATCATGTGTAGGACATTTGTAAAGGAGATCGTTGTATCTGTCCCAGGCCTGATACAACGTTTCATCATCTTCTTGTTTGAAATTATGGATTTCCAAAAGCTGGTTAGAATCTTCGACGGCGGACAATACCTTTGAATGAAGTGCTTCTTGAGTAGAGCCCAGGTATTAACTGCCCCTGCGTGCAATCTTTCAATCCATCTTCTGGCAGCCCCAGTAAGAGTCATGGGGAATACCCTTAGCATAACAACATCATGAGACACGCCCGGAATGTTGAAAAGGCTCGCAATTTATAGGACATTTTCAACGTGCTCATATGCATCCTCGTTCCTGTTTCCAGAAAAAGAGTTAGCACGAAGCTCCCTCATAAACTGGTCTTTAATTTCAAAACGGACATCAGCTCCAACCGCCGGTCTTACGAGACCCGACACTTGTTCTCGTCTTGTCAACACTAAATATTCCTCAAGAGTGAGGTCATCAATGTTAACAACTTCCATGGTACATGAAAACTTGAATATTGATCGTGAGAATTTTAGAAATTTTGAAACAAAACGAAAATGAAAGACTTAATAGCAATCCTAATATAACTCCCCGGCAGCAGCGCCAAAAACTTAATGCAGGTTTTACTGACTAGGTTTTAATATTTATATAGTCTCGTTATACCTATGGTATACCCTAATGCACTAACGGGCAGTGTACCCGGTCGTGTGTAGTGTAGTATTTGGTAAAATCGAGGTCGTCCCAAGACCTATGTGTGTTGGATTATTACTAAGTCTAGGTGTCACAGATTTTAATATGATTTCGATAAGGAATTAATTAATTAACTACTAAAGCAAATAAAAGACAAAGGTTTAATCAATAGAGGAGAATGGTGCTAACCTAGTTATTCCTCCTAGCTAGTAATGTCTACGTCTACTTACTTCTAATTACTTCAGGTGGGGACAAATTCGAGAGGACAACATTTGGTCAATTTGCCCTAACCTATCAGCAAAGATGCCACCACTGGAGAAGTCAGGTGTCACTTCATAAGTCCAGTTGTTCCTGGTCCCCTAAGCCAAGTCATTAAGTACCGCTACATGCTAGATTTATAATAGTGAGTGCCCGGGCGTTAGCAACTTAAACACTCGCCCCCTAATTCTTAAGTTCATCCAAACTGTAGGTGATCAGTTGGTCAAATCGCACAAGTAGAAAGGGTCGTCAGTTGGTCATATCGTCTCAGTCTACTCACTTAGGGTCAGTTGGTCATATCTCCTAAGCAACTAGCCTCTACCGCCATTCAAAACTACCGAAACAAGGGTAGCTACCAATAAACTATGCATGCATACACTTAGAAATAATTATATGGAAGTAATGTAAATGCAAACAAAACAATTAATGATTCATAACTAGGCCAACACCAAGAGGTGCTTAGTCGCTCATATTAACCATACAAATCAATTCAATATTCAAAGTTACGAAATACATGAATCAAAAGTAAAGAAAAGATAAAATGCTAATGCTTATCGTAGGGGACTGATTTCTCCCTTGGAGACAGCTTCGTATGCTCCTCTAGACCTCCTTTTGGCTTCTTCCCACCTTCTTTGGTTATGGTGTGTGGAATAGGATGCTCTAAAATGCTGGAAATCGTGGGGTATTTATAGGCCAGATCTGGGTTACGGCGTAACTAATATAAGAGTTACACCGTAATCTTCAATTTCTCCGTTATTTGCACTAGATCTGCTGGTTACGGCGTAACCTTATAAGTGGTTACGTTGTATCTTCAATATTACTTGGTTACGCCGTAGTTGATGAAATAGTTACGGCGTAGTTATCAGCGGCGTGGAACCTCATTTGACCTAATAATTTTTTTTTGGTAAAAGGTCAATGACCCGGTAAATATATTACTCCAAAAACGTTTAAGTACAAAGGATATGGGTGAATCCCATATCTCACAAAGGCGAAAAGCTTACATAACAAGATACTTCCTATTCTCTATACAAGAAAATAAACCACTACTCAAAAGATAACATTAGACTCCTATGGAAACAACATTACTTTCTACCAAAGCCTTGGAGCTTGATACCATACGCGTCATAATAAGCATCCAAATTCCCTGGAAGATCGTAGACCTGATCCGCATAGTCATCATAATCATAGTCATCATAATCATCTTCACGATCATGACCACCACCAAATATGTTCATTGACTCATCAAAAGTGTTCAAAACTTCCTCTTCATCACTATCGAAGTCAACAATCTCACCCACCTTAGAGAATGGGTTAACCCTCTTAGTAGAAGAAGTAGACAGAAAATCCTTTTTATTACCTGGATAATCAACCTTTTTAATAGGATTACCATCATCATCAACAAGAGTAGCTTTCCCATCAATAAGAAGTTCTTCAAACTCCCCAAATTTCTCAACAATAGGGGTAGGACCAACCTCGTTAGCTTCCACTAAATCACTCACAAGCGGTTCTTGTGATACATTACCTGTCTTAAGAGACCTAACCTCATTTGCTTCCATTGTACTACTAGAATCCACTACATCAGTAGGAGTGCCACATTCATCAGTATCGATCATATTAAGTGCAGCAAAAGGATTAGATGTAGCAATCTTCGTCCCACTCGTACTAGCCACTTAAGTTGCTTTCTTCTTTGTGTTATCCACCTTCTTGGGTTCAAGAGGAAGTGCTTTAGGTTGATACCTAAACTTAGGACCCACACCATGTTTAGTAAAACCTCCCTTACCTAGAACACTTTGACCACCATTCCTACCCTTATTCTTGTTATAGACAGTTTGAAAACCATCATTAACACTCTATTTAGGCTGAGTAGGAGGTGGAACAGATTTAGGACAATCAAGCAGCGTATGACCAAAAAGCTTACACGTATCACACTGAGGCGGTTTCCATTCGTATTCAACCCGAATCTTTTCAATAGTAGAACATGTCCCATCAAGTTATGGTATCTCAACAGTGATGCTCTCCCTAAGAACTTGTTCCGCCTTAAGTTCAATCAAGCACCTAGCAAAACTACTTCGACCCCATGATTCAAAGCACATTTGACTAGTGTAAGAATCTAACATTTTTGGCGTACCAATCAATGTGGCTAGGAGGCTGAGACCATCATCAGAAAACATAGCAAGGGGCACATCATGGAATTTAACCCATACCGAAATATTAGTCAAATCCTCTTTTAGCAGATTAGTATTCAACGTCCAAGTTTTAAGAATAATTGGCACATTCCTAATCATCCACGGTCCGTTTTCAAGAACATCATCAACACCTTTTGAAAAAGAACCCCTTAGCATTCATCATAACCTTTTGAATACCATACTTGGCCCACGTATTACGAACGTAATAATCAACAACCGGAAAAGCAATACGTTTACTAAGAAAATAACCATAAAGGGTATTCTCAAATTTAGAGTTTACCTCCTCAACGACTTTCATAGGAATGGAGAGATCCACCCCATTAGACTTTTTACTACATTCCAACCTACGAATATTAGACTTGCGCTTCGTAGAATCAATTGACATAGCACCCGCATATGAAACCGGCTTCACACTCGGGGCACCCGATGGTTGGGGCTGATTATGAACTTTGGGAGACGAATTAGAAACATCATTAGTACCATTGTCGGCATTCTCCGCTTTCTTAACTGCAACACCGTGCATAGCCTCTTCAAAGGTATTACACGCTTCCAAAACGACCGGGTCATTAACATCATCTATAGTAGTCCCAACAGATGCATTAGCTTCATTAATATTCACGTCATAACCAGGTTCTACGTTAGGGTTTTTCAAAACCCTAAGAGCTTTACTTGACTGAGATACACTGACGTTCCCAGATTCAATACCCTTTAAACATTGCATTCCAGCATTCAATTCATCAACATCAACATTAACCACATGGTGTGGCATAGTATTATTCTCCTCTCCCAAATTCGACATCAAAACAAAAACAAACCCTTAACCAAGATAAGCCACAATTAAATAGGAAACAAGAAGAAAAAATGTCAGTTCTTCAATCCAAACGAGTAAACCCTAGTTAAAAACTAGGGTTTTTAAGCGATGCAGCTCAATACGTTAACCCATTCGATCCCAAAGATTATTGATGAATTTAATGAAATAGGAATCGAACTATAAATCACTTAATGATAGGAATTAAAGCAGAAGGAATAATATAGCGATTGCATGCGAATAATATAATACTAAATCGGATAAAGCTATTGCATGAAACAAAACTTAGTGATGAATAAAATAATCCTACAACCACCTGTGAATCACAAAGTAATAACTTAAACAATTGACCCACTTATGATGGAACAATTGAAAAAGAATAGTTTAATGATGGACCAATAGATTGTAAGGGTTTCGAATGTTGCAGTCGGTTTTGTTTTTTACCGCCAGAGAGAGAGTCGATTTAGATATCCCATTGAGAATATTATTTGACCTAATAAGTTACGTCGTAGTCTTTGGGGGAGTTATGCCGTAATCTTCTAATGAGTTGACTTTCTGAGTCACGCTTAAGTTACGGCGTAATGTGAGAGATGATTTACGCCGTAACTTTTTCAAAGTCAGCATACTATGATAAATCTTTGATATTTCTCCAATTCCGCGTCTCTTTAGCTCCAATGCTCGTAATTTACCTGAAAGTGGGAAACAGTGGAAAACAAGCGTAAATCCATATTAATGATATAAATTACAAGCATCATCGAGGGAAATTGACACTTAATATTCAGGACTGTTTGATGTTATCAATGAGATAATAAAAGAGGATGATGTAGATCCTCTTAAATATGTTGACCCTAGAACTAGTATTGAGAATGATAGTCTTTTCAATATGTAATTTCCTTGTGATATTGGATCTAGAGGTTTTGATGATTACCTTAATTGCTAACCTTAATTCGTCTTTGCCAATGAATATAATTTTGCGTGCTAATATGATAAAATCATGGCGAAAGAATTAGAATACCAAGGAGATAATATAGTGGCTAGGATTGAACCCTTTCATGTATTTGTGGGGAGTTTTGTTTATTTGGTTGACTTCGTGGTCATGGAAGACTTAGGAGAATTCGTTGAGAACAAGTTGACCCAAGTCATATTTGGAAAACCCTTTAAGAAGCTAACTAAATTAGATGAAAGGATTATGGATGGGTTAATCACATTCTCAAATGGAGTCGAGGATTTTGTTTACTAAATGCCCTGTTCGCACCCTAGGTTTAAGAATTTTACAATTGAGGCATGTAATAGATTGGCTCCGGTTCCGCTTTTAAGCAAGAATAATAAAAGGAATGGCCTTAAATACACATATGAGAAGAATAAAAGATATTATAAAGGATGTTTAGAGCTGAATGGTGATATAAAAAGGATAAGGAAACGATTAAGTGGCTCACCCTTGGATATGTGAGCATGGATGACACAAGATAGGCCATGACCTTGAGTCTAGCTACAAGACTCGTAAATAAAGAAAAACGCTTCTTGGGAGGAAACCCATGTTTATTTGTTTAATTGAATATTTTTATTCGTTTGTGTGTCATATATGTCTCCTCATTATTGTTTAATCTTAATGTTTCAAATACTATTGTGAAAATATTTTATTTTATGTTTAACCCCGTCTTATTCACATACAAATGTATTTTGAAAAACGATAAGTGTATGGAAGATCACATATGTTTAATAAAACAAAATTAAACATGAAATTAACAATACATGATGAGCATATATTTATGTGTTTGTATGAGTTGAATGCTTGTATCGAGTCACAATGGTTGTTTTGCAGTGATTTCCAGGTTCTTAAGAAGTAAAAATTTCCAGAAAACAAAGTTTAAAATTCTGTCAGTCAATCCTGACGGCGACAGGATATATAACATGACGGCGTCAGGCACTGTAGCAAATAGTTTTCCAGATTTTTGTTTTTCTGTCGAAACTGAATCTCTACAAATTTCCAGAATTTTTAATTTTTCAGGAACCTGCAAGCATCTATTTTGCAAGCATTATATCTTACTCGCTTTCTAGTTTAGATTTGTATTATATATAGTTTTATTTTACGCGAGGTCTTTTGTTCGTTTTCTTAGAATTTATAGGTTATATTGGACAAGAAGACGCAAGTACACAATAGAAGCAAAATTTATGATTTGTTTATTCTTTTTGGAGAAGGATTTAACCGTGATTCTACACCGATCATACCGAGCTAATCAGGGGAGTATTGGTTTCTTTTTCTTTTATTTACTTCCCTTTATCATGACTTTGATTCTTTCGGGGAACGTTGGAGACAATGTCCAGTTCAAGTGTAGGGAGAGAAAAAGGGGATACCTTAGAAACTATTTGCTCGCTTGATATTTATCTTGTCCTTAATAATAGTGTAATAAACTAAAAGAAATACTTGTTAGGGTAATTTTGGTACCAAATTTTTTATGACATTTATGAGCAAAACTTTAGTCTTAATAAAGAATCTCATGGATAAGAGTTATATGACTAGCACACAAAAACCCTTATCACCCAGATTCCACCCCAAAAAATGTGAGGTTCTCCTTTAGATCTTTAGGATAAAAAGCATTCATCTTTAATACTTATTGAGTGTACTAGTAGTGTATAGATTCTAGAACTTGTTTTGTGAGGCATTCCAATATCGCTAGTGAGACTACATTCGTGTTGTTAGGATTAACTAAATGATAAGAGGCATTATGATAACCCTTGTTTAAACTTGTTTAAATAATTACATTGGCTACGTCGGTTGAATAATTACCCAACACCCTTGCGATCTACTCATTTTTAGTACACGATGCCCCTAGTTAACCCCTCAGAGCCTATCTTTTCGCAATTCTTGTGATTAACTGGTTTTCAAAATATCAATGAAGAACATTATTTACAAGCCACCCCACATGTCGCACCCAAATTGCCTTATCCTTCCTTGTATGCACTCATCTTTAGTGCATTATTGTATAATAGTTAACCATTAGTTCAATTATCTAGTTGATTACATGGTTGCTAAGTCGAGTCATATCTTGTGTAAATACAATTTTGGGACGATTAGGACTCATGGGTTAAGTAGTATTTTATGGAGTAACAGGAAGGAATGACAAATTTAATTTCCCTTATCTATGTAATTAATTACTCCGAGTGTTTTGATCCTCGCAATTCGGGTCATTAGTTTAGTCCAATAAAAATTCAAGTGTAGGGAGGCTACTATAAATCCCTTTACTATGATGTTATGTTTTGCGAATGGTACCGAAGAGTGTATTTAAAATAATAATTAAAATAATTAAAAAATGGAAAAAATAAAAAATAAAGAAAAAAAAAGATAAGAAAAAAAAACCTACGGGCTACCATCTCGCCTCTATCCTTTATCTTTTATCGTTTATTTTTGTTTAAGTCAAGTTATAAGTTATTTTAGTGAGTTGAGCCTTGGCTTAGCAACGCCTCGTTTTACATGTAATTAGCTTAGATTTTTTACTTGCTACCAGTAAATTCCCCCATATCCAACAAACTCGTGTTTTTCCATACCCTTACACCTAACATTACAACCCTTTAAAAGCCCTCTTTGATAGTTTATCTTAGGTGCTTACGCCAAAGCGGTGGAGGTTTGATCTAGTCTCAAGCCTATGGTAATCTATGTGCTATGACATGTAGAGAGTGTTATCTTTCGTTTTCATACATGTTATATTCATTATACACACGAGAGATAAGAGAATCCAAACACTATATGTGAGGTGCTAGTGTATAATTTTCGTGTTTGTTATGAATATTGTAGAGCTTGTATTTGTTGTAAACTATTTTAAATCAATATTAAATGACCCCTAACTTGTAAATTGATTAGATAAAAGCACATTTGCTTGAGGACAAGCAAATCCCAAGTGTAGGGATATTTGATAAGGATTTAAAATATACATTTTTAGGGTGTCATTTAAGCCCTAAACTAAATATTGCCTAAATTCGTTACATTTCACTTTTTAGATACTTTGTAAGTAAAAGCTGGAAATCATGCATATTTGTATGAAAAGGGATGAAAATGTAAAGAAAACGATCAAGTCATGAAAAGTCTGGAAAAGAGCATCAGACGGCGTCACAACCCATAAGGTGACGCCGTCAGTTGCAAACGAAGATACCAAAACACCCCAGATTTTACTAGAGACGACTCAGTGAAAAATGAAGAAGTAACAAGTGACACCGTCACTTGTTAAGAGAGCTGAAATTTTCTGTGAAAATTATAACGTGACGGCCCAGAAGTAACAAAGTGACCTCGTCATAAGGCTGACTTGGAAGAGACGAAACCCTAATGTCGGCGACTTGACGGCGTCACAGCTATAAAGTGACGTCATCGCAACTTCTAATCTATATATAGTTTTAGAATTTTTTGCATTAAGGGTGCACACTTGGAGAGTAACTTTGGTGTACGACTTTTGTCCAGTTTTTACAGTGTTTTTAGGGTTTTAACACCCTCTATCAATAAGAGATAAGTCTCTTAATCTCTTCTATCATTACGTTTAATCCATGAATCATTAAGATTACTTGTTTCTTTGTCTTTAACATGTCTAGCAAATTTAACATAGTGTTTCCTTAGATGTAATAAAACCTATTTGTTAACTATTGATTTTCATCTCTTGTTTAAATGGTTGTTAAAAGTTAGGTTAGGAAAACTTACTTCTTCATTTAGTGTAGCGAGCTTGAACGTCTTAAACAACATATTCATGTCCTAGAGTGCACTAGTAGACTTTTCGTTGTGTTTATTGCGTGAATTACGATTGTTGATAACAGGAAAGTTGGGGGAGATAACTTAGGTTACTTGGCGATCCTGGTTTCTTAGAGGAGATCAATACATTCATAGAGTTAGGGCATTTGGCACCTCTCTACAAATAATGGAATACAACGCGCCAATTAAACAAGGATGTGACAATTCGACTAGTCAATAGAAGATAACTAGGGTGTAATGATATCTAAGTAAACACACTTTTACCTATCATAATAATCCCATTTTATTTATTTGCAATTTAGTTTTAATCATTAGTTTTAATTAGTTTAATCAGTAGTTTAATTAGTTGATTATCAAACCCCCAATCCAAATACCGAAATTTTACTTTGCTTTTATAAAATATAAAAAGATAAAAAGAATCATCCCTCACTTTAGACCTATTCGTCATACATCTCGACCTTCCCAACACTATTCCCCTAGAGAACAATCAATCCCCCAAGTCTTACCAATACTACACTACAACGGTTAGGTACACTGTCTAGGAGGATTGTAAAACTTTTTTCGGAGGTTACATCAACCACATCATATGCTAACTAAGAGGATTGTAAAACTTTTTTCGGAGGTTACATCAACCACATCATAAGTGGGTATGTTTGGCAAAACTAGCTGTAAACTGTAAGCTGTAAATATGTTAACATGAGTTACAAACTGTATCTTTTTTTTAATAACAGTGTTTGGTAAATTAGCTGTTAAATGTAATTATAAAATGTAAAATGACATAAAAGGACAAATCTATAATTGTAAATACATGTTTGGAGGGTATATTAGTAATTTAAAGTTTTAACAGCTCATAGACATTTAAAAATCTTCATGAATCAGCTTTTCATTTTGGAGCTATTTGTTTGAAATAAAAGCTTGTAGGTAATGCATCCAAACGAAGCTACTTAGTTTATAGGAGATTATTTTGTAACACAAAGCTAATAGCTCCTCCAAAAAGCTCCTGCCAAACAGTCCCTAGTCCACTAGCAATTTGCACATATGTTTTTATACACGTTTTTACACACATTTTAATACACGTTTTTACATGCTTTTTCTATACACATTTATATACACGTTTTTTTTATAAGCAGGGTTTTTATACACGTTTTTACACACATTTTTACACACGTTTTTATCCACATTTTTATACATGGTATTATACGCTGTTTTATACACATTTTTAAACACGTTTATACACACGTTTTTATGCGCGTTTTTATACACGTTTTTATATGCGGTTTTATACACGTTTTTAGACGCGGTTTAATACACGTTTTCATACACATTTTTATACAAGTTGTTACACAAATGTTTGTAAAAATGTGTATAAAAATGTGCGTAAAAACGCGTGTAAAAACGCATATAAAAACGTGTACAAAAATATATGTAAAAAAAAAGTGTGTATAAACGTGCACAAAAATATGTATAAAAACATGTATAAATATGTGTGTAAAAATGTGTGTACAAACTTGTATAAACATGTGTGTAAGAACATGTATAAAAATGTGTATAAAAACTCGTATAAAAATGCATATAAAAATGTGGGTAAAAACGTGTATGACACAATAAAAATGTATATAAAATCGCGTATAAAGACGTGTATAAAAATGTATATAAAACTATTTATAAAAACATGTATAAAAATGTGCGTCTAAAAAAGTGTCTAACGAAGTGTATATAAGCGTATATAAAAACATAAATAAAGACGTATATAAAATGATTAATGTTGCAAATGATCATTGGTATAAAGGACTAGCATGGAAAACGTTGCAAACTTGTTGGTATAAAGGACTAATGTTGCAAACCACTAATGTTGCCACTTGAGTAGTGGACTTAACTAACACATAATCGTGCGCCAAATTTCAAATTTTCACAAAAATCGTGCGCTATTGATGTTGATGAGGGACAGTTTTTGCGAAATTCTATAAGAAGAAATTTGCTAAAAATTACTCGTGTGAAATTGCAAAAGTGATCAAATCCCCCTAAGGACCATTTATGCAATTAATTCTCAATTAACCGACTATAAAATATGTGTCTTGGTGAAACTTGTTAAAAACTTATAGAGTTAATGACATGTAATAGCAACGTACTTTTTCATTTTGTTTTATTATCATACGTTTTAGATTCATCTCTTTGCACCGTTAGTCCTTTTGACTAACGACCGTTAGTAAGTAACTTAAAAATATGTTTTCTTTATTATTTCTAATTATTTTAAAAAAAATCTTTTTATATACACGTTTTACTTCGTTGTTATATACTCTTTCATACGTTTTTAAAAATGATATTATCCGTTTACATATATATATATATATATATATATATATATATATATATATATATATATATATATATATATATATATATATATATATATATATATATGAGTTAATTACATAATTGGTCCTTGTGGTTTGTCGGATCTTGCAGAAAATGTCCCTGAACTTTTTTTTTGATGGGTCATGTCCTCGTGGTATGCAAAAGTTACGGGTTTGGTCCTTTGACGGGTCATGCTGTTAGTTGACCGTTAACTTGGCAAACCACAGGGACGATTTATGTAACTGACAAAAAAAAAAAAAAAAAAAAAAAAAAAAAAAAAAAAAAAAAAAAAAACTAATTAGAAAAAAAGAAAAATTGTTTAAAAAAAATTGATTTAAAAAAAAAAAAAAAAAAAAAAAAAAAAAAAAAAAAAGACTTTAAAAAAAAGACTTTAAAAAAAACGAAAAAATTGTTTAAAAAAAAAACGTTTACAAAAAATAATTATTACACTTAAATTGGTGCTTATGTATAATGTGAGGGCCTAAGAGATTTTTTTTTTTTTTTTTTATTATTATACTTAAATTTTGGGCTTATGTACAACATGAGGGCCTAAATTTTTTTTATTAAACTCTAAAAAATGAAAAATAAAAAAATTAGGCCCTCACAACGTGAGGGCTTAAATTTTTAGTGCGTATTTTATACAAAAACGTATAAGAACTTATAACGTGAGGGCTTAAACTTTTAATGCGTATTTTGTACAAAATACGCATTAAAAATTTAAGCCCTCACGTTGTGAGGGCCTAATTTTTTTATTTTTCATTTTTTAGAGTTAAAAAAAAATAAATAAATAAATAAAAAAAAAATAAAAATTAGACCCTCATGTTGTACATAAGCCCAAAATTTAAGTATAATAATTAAAAAAAAAAAAAAAAAAAAAAAAAAAAAAAAAAAATCTCTTAGGCCCTCACATTTTACGTAAGCACCAATTTAAGTGTAATAAATATTTTTTGTAAACGTTTTTTTTAAACAATTTTTCGTATTTTTTTTAAAGTATTTTTTTTAAATAGTTTTTTTTTAAACAATTTTTCTTTTTTTTTAAACAGTTTTTTTTTTTAAGTTTTTCTTTTTTTTCGTCAGTTACATAAATCGTCCCTGTGGTTTGCCAAGTTAACAGTCAACTAACAGCATGACCCGTCAAAGGACCAAACTCGTAACTTTTGCATACCACGAGGACATGACCCGTCAAAAAAAAGTTCAGGGACATTTTCTGCAAGATCCGACAAACCACAAGGACCAATTATGTAATTAACTCTATATATATATATATATATATATATATATATATATATATATATATATACTAGGCGAGTACCCGTGCCTAGCGGCATCGGTTTCTAGCGGCAGACAATTAACGATATGCGATATTGTGGTAAGTGTTTTGTATAACGTTCAAAATAGAACGTGAAAAAGGATAAAAATGTAATTACAAACGGTTGTAACATATGATAATTAAACTCTAGCAAAAACTCTTAACATGTATCAAACAACATATAAAAATAATTAGCGAGATTCAATAATAGAACATTACATCCTCACACGGAACATCTCTGCCGTAACTCACCTCGTTGAACTTAAAACCCAATGTCTAGCTTCGATAAATAATCTTGTATAGCTATATGTATGAACCATATGTACAAGTTATATGATTCAGTTTTTGCTCTAATATATTTTTAACATCTTGTCACATATTTCAAAAAATAAAAGACTTTTTTTTTTTTTCTATTTAAAAATTAATTATGGTTCACAATCCCAAAAATATAAACTTTCCTTTCAAAGGTTTCAAAAAATTTAAATTTCAAAAATTCGAAAAATATAAGACTTAACAGAACATTTAATAATTTTACAAAAAAATTTGGTAGTTTTTGAAAATTTTCAAACATTTGAAACTTTTTATAAAGTTTGAAATTGTTTAAAAAAATCAAAAATCTATAAAAGTTTCCTAAAGCTACTATAAAATTGGTTAGAATAAGCTAATAAGGTAGTCAATTGCTTCTGGTCGAAGACATAAAATTTAATAGTGACACCTCTTGAAATTAATGTATATTAAAAAGATTTCAATTTTCGAAAAAAAAAAAGTTTAGCTTCACAAGACAAGTGCTTTAAAGCCAAAATCTCTTCATTTATGCATTTGCTTTTATGGCAAACATGCTACTCTAATAATGAATGTTAACCGAATGCCACAACATAGAATTTTTTTATTTCGGTGGTTCGTTGTTAAAGAAAACTACTATTAAACTAAGAAAAACTTTTTGTGTAGAGTTAGATGAGGAAACTTTAACAATGGAGATAGATTAATATAATGAAGAAAGCTGTAGGATTATTTTTTTTCTTCTTTTTGGTGATTGACCTCCATAAAAAATGGAACATATTAACAAATTTGAGCAACAATCTATATTTGAAACGCTAATAAGATTCGAAAATACCTTTATTAAATACGCCAACTCAACTGAAGCAAAAATTCTTAACATGTATCAAACAACATATAAGAATATTTAGTGAAACTGAAAATAAAACATTACATAAATTATGAGATAACTAATCATGCACATTACTCGTCACGTAAACCTTTTTTATTTGAGGTATAGACTCCTGACCGAACTCTTTAACTGACTTCACTAATACTCTTTGACGTTTGTTCAGGCCACTATGGAAAGTGCTTCAAAATGGCACACTCATCTGCTAAACAGCAAGAAGTCTAACCAATAAGTTTACAGATATATATGCAGATACGAGTACAAAACTGTAATGAGTGTACTACTTAAAGTGCTTCAAAAGTCTGTCCTAAGCTAAAATATAATCAAAATACGATACCAATATCTTTTTTTTAATTTCTATTTTGGAATGAAAAGATACCGATATCTATAAACAAATAATAACACTACGTACTACTTAAACAAATAGTAATAACTACCATAATAGAATTACTAAAATCACTATAAAGTTACCTTTGAAATTCAGTCTGACAGCTTGTCCTCTTGCAACCAATAAAAAGTTTTGATCTTTTAGCTAGTGTAAATAGTCAACAAATCCCACAAATTGCTCAGATTCTTTTAATGACAAAGTCAAACCCTCACCATTTTGCACAGGTATATTAAAAATACTTTCAAGATCCATAATCAAGTTCAGTTTTATTTTTTATTTTTATAATCATCTACAAAACCACCAACATCATCATCAAAGTAACAAATGATAGTACTTAAAGTGAGAAAGATGTTCATTTGAATCAAATGTTATCTTGAGGGATCCCCGCTAACACTTTTAAATTGGCTCTTTTAAATTTAAGCCAATAGAAACCATATTTACCCGATACATGACCTACTCATCTTGCCACATTTAAGGTCAATAGGTTCCTTGCCACATTTTTAAGGTCCAATAGGTTCCTTAGCAAGTTTTATATACTAAAATTCATAAAACATGTGTGCCACATAGCAGCAAGAACTAACCTTTTCATAAGTGGGGCTAACCAATTCAGTACACACTCGGTCTTTGTGGTATATTCATAAAAGGCATTCTGAGGAGAAGTTCGAACTCGAGTTTTGGCGACATTTATCTTAGTTTTCACCAAGTACTTCTTGAATGAGAAAGGTGTCTTTAGAAAAGCTATTGATGATTTTTGATGTTGTTGGTTCTTGTGAATCAAAAAAACCAACCTATTGTCTCAAAATGGCCTCCAAATACTTGTATCAGATCTTTAAAACTTGTCATTCGCTTTTTTTACTCCAATGATACCCATAAGTGCCATCACCATGACCCCTAATCCAAGTAATTATCTAAATCAATAATTACAAAAGCCTATTAAAGTGGACTTTTTAAGGTGAAGAATTACATTGAATCCAAATGATTACCGCTCTCTTATCCACTTCTTTGGTTTCTTCTGTATCCAAACTATCATTAACTCAAGTAGACTTAAATTATATCATGAATCTTTAAAATTTATATGAAACTCGGAAAATTTGGAACCTTACTAACTTCGATCTCATTCTCATCATCAGGTCATTAAGGACATGTTCTACTATGATTAAATAATGAGTTTGTTTTAACACAATAGCCACACACAAAAACACCCACATTATCACCATTAAAAACATTAATCTTAAATGCCTCAAACCTATGAGTCTGCTATTCAAGTCAAATACCTTAAATCTTTAAATCTAATCTTTCTCATAATAAAGTTTTTTTGTAAGATCACAGCTGTCACATTCTCTATCTTTCCAATATAATCTAAAAACAATAGTACGATATATTTAACCATCTCTATAAATGTATGAATGTAAAAAAAAACCTGGCAATATCTCATGTGTATCACGATTTTGTACAGCTGATCGTATGGAGTAAATTCGAAGTAATAGTGGAAAACCATCGTCACATATCTGTTCAAAATTCGCCGCTTTTTCCGAATTTGATTTGAGCCTTGTGTGTTACGCTTGCCATATGTGTCCTTGCGTCAGTAAGTATCCAAAACTCACTTCCAAATTCAAAACCAAGTTCGCTTCAGGGGTCTTAAACTCAACATTTGGTTTCGCCTGCACACTAAAACTTCTAAATATCAACATTCGTTTATAATTATCTAATGAGATATTCAACTCCTCTCTTATAACCGTATTTCATTTTCACCATGACACTCCTCTCTTATAACCTTATTCATTTTCACCATTTTAATAGGGAGTACTATTTTATACAACAATATCCACAGTATCACTTTTTCCAGCCTAAGAGAAATGAACTTGCTTATTCGCGGCTAAAAGCATTTACGCTCAAGAAGATAGTCACTTTAGATGCAAATCCACCCCCATTTATACTAATAAAGTTTTATGAATGCAAAATGGCTCTAAAACAATGCAATAAGCACAAAAACGTACTCAAATAAGGAACGACAATCGATATATAATCCCATACAACCCCTAAACCCTAATTTAGCATCAAATATATCTATAAAATCACGCACTGTTAGAAATAAAATTAACACAAACTTACAGCAGTTGGAAGACCCAATCAACATCGCACCCGCAACAATAAACCCCTCGTCACTCCATCCTCTCCTTAACTTCATTCCCAAGAGGTCTAAAGTTGCATAACATACACAAATTATAACAACGAAGATGATAGGCTTATGATCATGTAGTCAGTTTCTACAACCAAAGATAATACCTCCTTGTTCCATAGATTTGTCAAGTAACTTGTTGAAAAAAAAAAAAAAAAAAAAAAAAAAAAAAAAAAACTGCAATTATCATGATGTTTTGCCGATTAATATAAAGATTAATTACAAAATCAACAAATGCACCAAACAACGAATGCCCAAATAGATTAAGATCATAAATTAGCAAAAAAATCAAAAGTCTAGCGAAATATAAGTGAGAAACTGAAAGTACCTAATGAATATATGATTGAATAAAGATATAGTTTTAATTTGAGATAAAGCCTCCTTTTTCTTCAATTGCACGAAGCAGCCTTTCATTTGAATACTTATGTGTCCAGCCAAAGGAAATTGTATGTCCAGCCTTGCAATTGAATGATTCCAGCAATAGTTTCCTTCAATACTTTTCGTAGTAACTCAACAATACTTTCCAGTAATAGTTTCTTTATTAGTTTTACAAGTCAACTATCGTGTGTTTCGATTAGATAAATCAAACTCAAGAAAAGAAAAAGATTTATAAAATTACTCAACAAAAAATACCTCAATATTTGGTGTTGGGTTTCGTCGGTAGCAACACTTCCCGGCGGCAACGACTTTTTCCGGCGAAAAAGCGGCGGCACTAACAAAAAAAACACCAAAATTATTAATATGCATATAGCTATAAAGAAAACTATAAATCTACAAATAAAATATATAGATCTAAAAAAACCTTCAAAACTCATAGATCAATTGAAAAACTCAAAAGAAAACCTCAAAACTTGAAAAACCCTTTATATGGTCGTAGGTCTTGGTGGTTTCTCTTGGACTCCAATGGTGGTGGCGTCGGGTGGTGGTGGTGGGAATAGAGGGAAGAGATGAGTATTTTGATATTCCGGAGATGAAAGGGTTGTGTGTGTGTGTAAATGAGAGAGAGAATAGAGATGAAATATTTAGGTTAACAGAGACGGTTAGGTTTCTTCAAGCTTGTGTATTAATTTTCTCTCTCATTTGACTTTCAATTTCAATTTTCAACTTTTCACTTTCCTGGTTGACCCTTTTTCAATTTCCTAGTAGAGATATACACATACACATACACATACACATACACATACACATACACATACACATACACATACACATACACATTATATATAACAGGAGACATGACACGTAGATTAATCAACATATGTCCACCTCATTGCCATATAATAATTTTTATGCCATGTCATTATTCAATATGTCACCTAAGCAAATTAATTGATAATTTCGGATTAATAATTGTAAAAAATGTAATTGCCAAGATTAGAACTTGGGATGGTAAGCACAAATAAACAACACCTCAACCACTAGAGCAACACACTTTTTTGATTATATCTTGCATATCCAAATCTATAAACCTCTGGAACCAATTATTGTCAATTTTATACATATCTTTTCCTTAAATATAGTTTCACGTATTTTATTTATTCATCACACAAAACCCTAATTCTTCTTCTTCATCTTCTCTAATGATCGATACTTTTAGTATGCTTCTTTATTGCTTTATTATGTTCAAAACATGTATGAATCTTTGTATCACGTTTTATGTTTTTATTTATTATTTATTAGTTGGATACTTACTGCCAAAGATGACATGATATCTAAAGTTTTTTTTTAAGTTCAAGGGCTACGTGTTCAAGATCATGGGAGGGTGTGACAAGCAAGGTTTCCCTATGAAGCAGGGAGTGTTGACTCCAGGACGTGTTCGTCTTTTGCTTGTCCAAGGTTTGTGAACCGAAATCTTTAATATGTTTTGTTTATATTATCTAATAATTGTTGATATGTTTTACTGTATTAAGTAACCTGAGCTCTAATTATTTTACTGTTTTCAGGTACCCCTTGCTTCCGGGGTTATTGAAGGCGTAATGGTGAGCGCCGAAGGAAGTCTGTTCGTGGGTGCATTGTCAGTCAAGACCTCTCAGTCTTGAACTTGGTCATTGTCAAGAAGAGTGATAATGACTTGCCTGGATTAACTGATGTTGAGAAGCCAAGGATGAGAGGTCCCAAGAGAGCTTCCAATATCCGCAAGCTTTTTAACCTTTCCAAGGAAGATGATGTCAGGAAGTACGTCAACACCTACAGACGCACTTTCACCAACAAGGCTGGTTAGTACCTCATGATCATATATGTTTGTTTAATGGGATATTAGATCATGGCTTTAAAACTATCTGATTTTAGTATATCAAGGTCTGTATATAATTAATTTGCTTGTAACAGGCTTCTTATGTAAAGTATATAAAGTTCTGTGTATAAAATGGTTTTTAGGTTTTTAACTTGATTTATTTAATTGGTGTTTCTTTAGTTATTCTTATTGATTTGTCCATCTGGGATAA
The DNA here is from genome assembly GCA_019973895.1 of Chrysanthemum seticuspe. Lineage (NCBI taxonomy): Eukaryota > Viridiplantae > Streptophyta > Magnoliopsida > Asterales > Asteraceae > Chrysanthemum > Chrysanthemum seticuspe. Next base: position 39,125,602 of record BPTQ01000009.1, read on the forward strand.
GGCAATTTCTATCTCTATTGGAGTAAATTTGTTGAAATTGTAGTTTTTTAAGAGACATCTTTTAGCGACGTCTGATTGGAAATCATTTGAATGTGTTTACAGGAAAGGAAGTCAACAAAGCCCTTAAGATCCGGCGTTTGGTGACACCATTGACCCTGCAAAGGAAGAGGACTAGAATTGCCGACAAGAAGAAGAGAATTGCCAAGGCTAAGTCAGAGGCAGCAGAATACCAGAAGCTTCTTGCTAGCAGGTTGAAGGAACAAAGAGAAAAGATAAGTGAGAGCTTGGAAAAGAAGAGGTCCAGACTTTCAACTGCTTCTAAGCCATCCATTGCTGCTTAGAGTCTGCTTGGTATGTACTTTGGTTTTGGGAGTTGTTCTTGATGGTACTCTGATAATGAATGAGACATTAGTTTTGTTACCTTTTTTTTGTAGTCCACTAAGGTTATCCGTGTTGGTCAGGCCAAAGAAAGGCAGTTTCTTTTCTTTTTACCTTTTCTATTATGGTCGAAAGAAACGTGATTAATTCTCTACTGACTTCTGGAATCGCCCTTCCTTCTCCAAGACGATAATTGAGTTCTTCTTTGGTTGCCGTCCGTCGACGATGTTTAATGATTATGGTTATTGGAATTAATTTCTGAACATCGTTTGAGGTATTTTTGTGAGTTTTCTTTTAGATTTATTTGATTTTTACCAACTTTAAGTAGAAATTTTGTATTTACGTTTTGTTTTATAGTTCGGTATAAACCGTTAATATCGATTTTGATTTTACTTATAATTCTTTTTAAGCAATTTGTGCTTAAAATTCATTCCCTTTTACCACATTATTACTTGATGATAAATATTGAAGCTTATTCCCTTTTTATTTGCAATCTTCCTTATAGAAATTGTAAGGTAGTTTCTTAAAAGTGCCCTTAGCGCATGCTTTGTTGTCTTAAACAGTCATCTTTAATTGTATTGTTTAGGCTGAAATATGCAAAATGCAAATAGCTTTGTGACAAGTAAATAAGGTACTTTTTATGTGAAACGTGCTTAAATTGCTGTTGTAGTTAGTATTGTTGGGTATTTGGTAATGGCTACTTTTATAAGAAATAAGAGTTGATTTACATAAGCTCATAAGCCACTAAATAAGAAGAAAGAAAATTAAGTTAGGTTGTGGTCATAAGGTGCATATAACCTGTGTGTTATTATAGAGGTTATTATATTACCACTTGATTGCTGCACTTGGTTTTTGGGTCATGCGAAAGTAAAAATGAATACATAAACCGAATAACACAACCTTTAGATAATTTAGCCTATTAGTATGATCAACGTAGGATGTAGTAGCAAGCTAAACTTATTAAGTACTCATTCGGTCCAACTTTTACATCAGGGTTATATATCAAACTTGCAAACATGGTCGAGGCCTGAGTTATGATTTCCTTCTAGGGGCACTCACTGTAGTGGTGGGTAGATCATTTGGCAACAATCACCTCCTGCTCCCATAAACCATTAGGAATTTCTGAATGTGAATGCCTTAGCTTTGGGTATATAACATTATTCATATGGAGCCTTAATACTTGATTTCTTGGTAGGCAACCAGGAGGACTTCATCAATTGAGCATAATAGTTGTGAAAGATTATTGTATTCTAACTCCTCTCTATGCACACCTAAGCAAAACATGTGTAATTTATAAGTGGTATCTCCCCAATAATAACCTGCGACAAAGTGGCAAAGTTGATTTGCAAATTCATGGTGTTTAGTTGTTGCCAACCTGTTGTTTTCGCCTACTTGGCTGCTGATAAAATGAAGGTTGTATAGCCACTGATATGTTTGTGTTTTTAATTATAAGTATATATGGGGTACCTTGGGAAAAAGTAGCAGGTCAAGTTCAAAGGAAAAACCTGAAAATGCTACTGATGAGGATGAACCAGAAGAGGAAAATGATTCCAATTTACCCAAAGCTGATGTGAAGGTGAGAATAACAATGAAAAATTGCATATAGTCGCAATCTAAAAGTTTCTACTTCTTTTTCTTGATAATTTTCATTTTTATTTTATCTAATTGACCATTATTGTATCTGATATGTTTTATTAATTGTCTTGCAATCAACAGCCTGTTTACAGTAAGGACGACTTTTTTGATTCATTATCATCCAATGCTCTTGATCTTCAATCAAATTATGGACGCACTAGATTATGTTGCTTGGCTCAATCGTGTGATTTTTTTAAGTAACATGGCATTTGATCTTCCATGGATGCTTTTCAACAAGTTGGGAATTACTATATTTTGAACCTTCATGTGTTATTCAAATTCTACTTAATATAAAGTAAGGTACAAATTTCATCATTATTTCGACTATCAATGGATTTATTTTCTTTCACAGCAAGGTGTTTGTTGGACCTCTACATATAGAAGTATGAAATCGGATGAAGTCTTTACTCGAGCATGTTCAAAGGTCTGACAGATCTCTATATTAGGAATCAAAACACACTTTATAGCACCGATTTGCCTCTCATCTAACTCTAACCATCTTCAACATTCAAAGTTCCCTTTAGTTCATTTTGGTGTTAAGAATGGGTCAGGCAGAGCTAAGCGAAAGGAGAAGTTTTTACTCAAGAATGTTCAAAGACCTCAACAAGTTCCATTGATGGTATTAAGTTATCCTCTTATCAACTAGCTGCAATATGAAGTATGAGTTTCCCTCTAATTAGCTGGTATCGAGTTATCCTCTAATCCCAAAGGTTTCATGCTCTTAGACTGCTGCTCACCATGTGTCTATCTTAATGTTCTTGTGTTTTGAACTTTTGTGTTTATTTAAATCTCATGTTTCAAACAAAGATCATTTTTTCAATAGAATGGAGTTGGAAATGCCATTCTTTATGTAATGAGCCACTTTGAGGCGCAAATTACAAGTATAAAGTCATTTTTATTTATGGTATCTCTTCAGTCGTTAATGTGTAGCTACCATTTCTATGAGATAGACAAAGCAGTATTTTACTAATCTAAAATAATCTCATTGCTTGCGTTCTTGATAAAAATGGCGCAAATATCAGACTGGTGAGATAGTTCTCCTCATGTTTTGTGGTATTTGTCTTTGAAAATTCTAACGTAGACATGTAATTCAAAATAAAGACATCAGTGAGTTAAACCACACCACACAAAATCACAATATCATTATCTAGAAACAGTAAAATAAATAAAAACATATATACATAAGATTTCATATTTTAATTCAGGAAGTAAAATAAACAAAAATATATACATAAAAACATATACACATAAAAACATATATCCAATCATAGTGGGGTATAGTTTTCCATTGGCAGTGGCAAGTTTTTTTTTTTTTTTTTTTTTTTTTTTTTTTTTTTGAAATTTGGCTATTATATACAACAGCACAACCGCCAAATAGCGGCCGGCTAGAACACAACAAGATTACACCCAATCAAAATTACACCATTCTTTCCAACTAATAGAGCATCCTTTAGATCTATTACTATACCATAAGAAACCTAACGACTTAACATCTTGGAAGATCTTCTCCCCCGAGATGACACTATTAGAGAACCTTCTATCATTACGAGCACGCCAAAGGCACCAACAAGTAGCAAACACGATGCCCTGAAACACATTCTTCTTCTTTTTGTCGATACCAATAGTGTTATGGAGATCAAAAAGGTCCTTCACCGAGAACATAAACAAAGGGATGGTTTTGCACCACCTGCCAATACGAAACCAAACCTGAGACGCCGTGACGCAGTAGCAAAAAAGATGATCGACGGTTTCCTCCCCTTCGTCACATAAACCGCATAAACTTGAGGAGATGTTACAGTTCCTCTTTAAGAGAGCCGAGGCCGTTTGAATCCGATCCATGCCCACTCTCCACATGAAGATATTGCACTTTTTAGGAACCCACTTAGACCACCTAAAAACATGTCTATCACTGAAATCCCGGTCACTATTTAAGAAAGCTTTCACAGCCTTGACACTAAACTCCTTATGATCATTTCCATTCCACAGCCACTTATCTCCATAGTCTCTTAACGAGACACCCTCCACAAGCCTCTCCAAGCTAATCAAGTCGTTGGAGTCCCTTTCCAGCAGCTGCCCGTTGAAGCTACCCTTAATACCGCCAAACCTGTTCCTACCCTCCTCGATCCCCTCAGCAACTAAACATCTTTTCTCTTTAACACTCTTGAAAAGACTTGGGAACACGTCCTTCAGAGGCTCATTGCAAACCCACGGATCTAGCCAGAATCTGATGCTTTTTCCATCCCCTATCTGTCCTTTAAACATCTGATTTAGACCAAGACTGCCCACCTTTATCTTCGAGCATGTTTTCACAATATTTCCCCAGACACTGTAAGCATTATTACAAGCTGGAATAGGGGTCCAACTTCGCTTCGTATCATGTAAAGACTTTATCACTTTTCTCCATAGGCTATCCGTTTCCGTTCTGAATCTCCAAATCCACTTGGATAGTAACGCTACATTAGACTCCCACAGTCTACTAATACCAAGACCACCATCCTTGATCGGAGAGGATACTCTCTCCCACGCAACCCAATGAATTTTTCTCCCTTCATCCGACCCACCCCACAAAAACCTCTTCATAATTCCTTCAAGGTCTTCAAGCACTTTCTTGGGGGCCTTGAACAACGTAAGGTAATAAGTTGGGAGGCTCTCCAACACTGATTTAATCAGCGTCAACCTCCCGCCAATAGAAAGGATTGACCCTTTCCACCTAGATAGTCTTTTCTTAAAAATGTCCACCAAGAAAATCCAACTCGCGACGCGGTTCATATTGCCCCCGATTCTAATGCCAAGATGATCAAACGGAACCAAACCAGCCTTACAGGACACCTCATTAGCCATTGATCGAATTTCAGACTCATCCACCCCCACTCCATGTATACTAGATTTACCCATGTTAATTTTAAGACCCGAAACAATGTGGAAGCATCTGAGGATTCTAGAAACTTTTTTGAGATTTAGAAGGGACCATTCTCCGACAAACAAGACATCATCCGCATATAGTAAATGGGACAAAGTCGGACCTTGATGAGGAAGAGAAATACCTTTGAGCCACCCACTGTTATTCGCTTTCTTCATCATGTTAGATAACGCCTCCATCACAATCAAAAACAAAAAGGGGGATATAGGATCCCCTTGCCGCATTCCTTTAAAGCACTGGAATTCTTCAGTAGGGGAACCATTTACAAGAACCGCTGATCGAGCCGAGACCAAGGAACCATAAATCCATTTGCACCATCTATTCGGAAAACCCATTTGGGACATAATCGACATCAAGAACCCCCAATTCACATTATCATAGGCTTTATTGAAATCAACCTTAAACATAAACGCTTTGCTCTTCGATTTCTTCCACCAGGTAATTAGCTCATTCAAGATTAAAGGCCCGTCCATGATCGACCTGTCTCTAATGAAAGCCGTCTGGTTAACAGAAATAAGTTGACCAAGAACCTTTTTAAGCCGATTAGCCAACACTTTAGAAACCACTTTGCTCGTTATACCGACCAACGTAATAGGGCGATAATCATTCAAATTCCCAGGATCTTTACTTTTAGGAATCAAAGTAATATACGCTGAATTACAACCCCTACTAAACTTCCCACTTTCATAAAAAACTCGAAAAACCTCCAAGAAATCAGGCTCTAGTTTATCCCAGAAATGCTTGATAAATTTAAAGGTGAAGCCGTCCGGGCCCGGAGCCCGGTCGTCTCCACACTCGAAGACGGCATTCTTAATCTCTTGACTTGTGAAACGAGACTCCAACACCTGGGCTTCTGAAAAGGAAAGCGTATTCAACTCGGAACAGTCCACAACCGGTCTCACAGGCCTCTCCTCACGAAATTTGTCTTTGAAGAAGTTCAGAATGAAACTTTTAACGTCCTTGGGTTTTGAAACCCAAACACCCCCGATCTCCATGCCATGAATCGAGTTGCAGCTCTTCCTTTGATTGACAAGCCCGTGGAAGAAACTGGAGTTATCATCTCCTTCCATGACCCATTTACTACGAGAACGTTGTTTCAAGTCTTTAGCCTTGCGATCCCAAATGTCATTCAATTTCTTTTTGCATTCACTTCTCGTCCACTCCTCCTCCTCCGAAAGATCCACATTTTCCATAATACAATCCAGATCAAATAACTCTTTGTTGCAAACCTCGGCTTCCTCACCTTCTTTTCTCACCATCTCATCCCTCCATTCTTTCAAATGCTTTCTGATCCATTTGAACTTCCTCATCAGTTTAACATCCGGAGGACCTTTGAAAACGAAAGACCCTATAGCTTCCTCAACCGTCTTGATACAATCAGGCAACTCCAGCCAAGAGTTGAAGAACCTAAAGGGTTTTGGCCCAAAATCAAGCTCAAGTAAAGATAAGAGAATGGGATTGTGATCCGAATGCACCCTCGGAAGCGATCTGAAACACGCTTCTGGCCATTCATTAAACACTTCTTTACTCACCAAACACCTGTCAATTTTACTCATTTTTTTTCCCCGCTCATCTTCCTTCAGATAAGTATACTTGCTCCCTTTCATCTCGTATTCAAATAATTCAGCCGAGTCTATGAAGTTGTTAAAATCATTGGCACATTGAGGTTTGAATTTGGAACCCATCCTTTCGCACCTCGACCTCACCACATTGAAGTCTCCCATTATAATCCATCGACCACCCCATCTAAATTTCAAGTCAGTGATCAAATCCCACACCTCTTTCTTCTCTCTTTTTTTCTGAGGCGCATAAACGTTAGCAACATAAACGAAATCATCCGTCCCTTTGATAACTCCTTTAACCACAAGGGAGTTATCCGACTTGAAACAATCAACCATTTTGAAAATACCAGGGTCCCACATACTAACCAACCCTCCCGATCTACCAATAGAATCAACCTTCTCAAAAACCAAATCCGACTTTCCCCAGTAATTCACAAGAACCTCACTGCCAAAGCCACTAGATTGAGACTCTTGGATCATTAAAAAAGACACCTTTTCCTTTATCTTCAAGCCTTTTATCCAGTTTCCTTTCTTATCACCCACTCCCCCGATCCCTCTTATGTTTATAGATAAACAATTCATTGAGAAACTATAAAAATACCTTCTTCCTCGATCGTGTTCCTGATCAAACCTTCATTCTGAGCTAGGTCTACTCCCACATGGTTACCCGTCTCCATAGTCTCCTGGATCTCTTCCTCAACATTAGAGCGCACAGTAACAGGGGGGAGGCAGGACGTCACCACTAGGACTGGTCTCCCCATTGGAAGACGCACCTGTACTATTACTTGGCCTGCTATTAAGATCGAGATTTCTAGTCCCAGCTTCATAGTTGTTTAACGGTAAAGAGGATAAGGAATTCTCTTGGTCAACAGATATATCACGTGAGGGGTGAGATACCGGTGTTTCCATATTGGATTTATTAAGCCCAAGAAGACCATCAAGGGAGAAAGGGTCCGAATCTCTGGGCCTCTTCCTGGGCCTAGGGGAGAGCCCAGAAAAATTTTGGCACCAAACTTTGTCTGCTAAAATACCATCTTTGGAAAAGGATGAAAAGTTAGCACGTGACTTAGAAAAAAAACCCATACGACTTGAACCTGGCCCCACCTTTCCTTTAGTGAATCTGTTATTCATAACCTTTTCCCCTATGGAGTTAACTTGCACGCTTGCATTAAAACACGGCAACTCCCCATGCAAACTGTTGGTATTCGTTTTGGCTTTCCCTAGGGAAAACCCTTCAACTTCCTCATCAGTTTGTCTCACCTCACCTTCTTCGAGATCTGCCATCCCGCCGTCTTTCGGTGCCGGGATGTCTTCCTCCTCCAAGTTATCCCCCCATGATCCGTCTGTACCTTCAACAACGCAACTAGGGCACCAGTTACATTGTCTTTCATTTATCCATATCTTGAATTTTTTATTCCGCCAAGACAGCACCACACCTTCCTTAAGTTCCTTTCCATCTCCCACTAGAATACCAACTTCAACAACTGATAAGTTGTGATCCTTTTTTGAAAATGAAGATGGCCTGACCACCGTGCCGAAAAGACCTCCTATCTTGTTGAATAACTCAACAGACGCCAATTGCAAAGGAACTCCTTGGATGCCAACCCATGCAACTCTTTCGAACGGGAGTGATTGACCCGACCAAGGATCAAGACTAGAAAACCACTTACACCATACCTCTTTATTAACCAAGAACTTACTGGCCATGGAAGGGGATGGGAAACATAACAAGGAAAAAAGACCCCCCAAATACTTAATCTCCACCGCTGACTCTCCCAAGATTCCTAAAAGCGAACCCAGAGATTCTAGGGTTAGGAGATCGATACAACGAACAAGCAACGCCCTGTTATGAATGTCGGAGGACTCATCGGACGAGGAGTCAACTTCTATCACTTTCTCTCTTACCGCCACCCTGCCACCTCCCCAGACAACCTCACTGAAAGAGACTCCAGATTTATAGCATGGATTAGCTCCACCCTTCTTAGGGGGAATGACGTTGTCTTTAACCTGAGGGCGAGGCCTGTTGAAACCCACATTGCCGATATGCTCATTCTCTGCTTCATACCTGGCTAAGTTTATCTTCAAAGAAAACTTTCCTATCTTCACATTCGCCATCTTGGCTTCCATAAGCTTCCAATCCTGGGGACGAGCAAAGCTAACGAAACCGAAACTTGTCCCATCCACCCCTTTCTTCTTTGCTATGTAAACCCTAACAATATTCCCGTACTCCTTTAATCTATCCGCCAAATCCCAAGGCCGACAACCTTCTGGGATATTGGACACAAAGAACTTGATGAGGTGACCCGTTTTATTGTTGTTGTTGTCGCCCTTCTTCTCTTCTTTTCGTCTTCTCCTCCCTGTGACCTTTTCCCATTCCCCTTTTTCCTTTTTTCTCTCCCTACTTTCTCTCTCACAAAACTCATTACATTGAGGAAGTGTTGTTTCTTGAGTTGCAACTAATTAATATTCTCAGAGTGTTCTTTATTCACGATATAAATATGTTACGATGTTCCTACTTCATTAACCGTTGTTTAATTTATTCCTTGAACACTTCATTACCCGCCTTCTTTCGCTATAGTAAAATATGTCAACAATATTTATAACGTTACGAACCTTTCTTTCAACATCTACACTTTTCAACTATTTTTTACCACCCTTCTTTCGCTATTGTGAGTACATGTCTAGCATCAACATTGAAATTCGTTTTTGTACCTTCTAGAATTATTTACATATCAATGGTCTTGGATTCGGTATGTTTATAACTTATTTTCGTTAACTTAAGTTTTTTAACGATATTCATAAGACTTACTCGCGTTGAGCGGGCTATGCTTGGATACTTTGTTTTTGCGTACCACTTTAAAACTTTTTTCACTCTCATATTCGATAACCGTTTATTTCTTTTCGTTCTTAATGCACGCAATTAAAAATTTGGTATGTTTATAGCTTATTATTCATTAACTTCAATTTTTTTAACAATATTCATAAGGCTTGGTCGCCCATCGGACGGGCTATGCTTTGATACTTTGCTCTTGCGTACCACTCTGAAACTTTTTTTCTCTCATATTCAATAACCATTTATTTCTTTTCGTTTTTAATGCATTCAATAAAAAATGGCACGTTTTATCTTATTTTTCGTTAACTTAATATTTCAACGATAATCATAATTCTAACAATAATTATACGTCATGTCCGCCATCTTTATATATTATTTTGTGTTAACTATAACCTTCCAACGATAATTATAAGTCATATCCGTCCATCAAACGGGTTTTGAAACTAGTATATATATATATATATATATATATATATATATATATATATATATATATATATATATATATATATATATATATATATATATATACACATGTTTTTTATATACGTTTTATACGTTGTTATCTACAAACAAATACAAAAGTATATAAACAGGTATATAAACAAGGATAAAAACGTGTATAAAAACATATATATAAAAGTGTATATATGTGTTTATATACATTTGTATCCGTTTTTATATAAGAACGTATTAAAACGTATATAAAAACATATATAACGTATAAAAATATATATAAAAACGTATAAGAGAGTATATAAAAACGAATAGTTTATAGAAAATCGAAAAACTTTAAATATAAAGAAAATTTAAAAGATAATTAGAAAAGAAAAAGAAAACATTTTTTGAGTTAATTACAAACGGTCGTTAGTCAAAAGGACTAACGGTGCAAAGAGACGGGCTATGCTTTGATACTTTGCTCTTGCGTACCACTCTGAAACTTTTTTTCTCTCATATTCAATAACCATTTTATTCTTTTCGTTTTTAATGCATTCAATAAAAAATGGCACGTTTTATCTTATTTTTCGTTAACTTAATATTTCAACGATAATCATAATTCTAACAATAATTATACGTCATGCCCGCCATCTTTATATATTATTTTGTGTTAACTATAACCTTCCAACGATAATTATAAGTAATATCCGTCCATCAAACGGGTTTTGAAACTAGTATATATATATATATATATATATATATATATATATATATATATATATATATATATATATATATATATATATATATATATACACACATGTTTTTTATATACGTTTTATACGTTGTTATATACAAACAAATACAAAAGTATATAAACAGGTATATAAACAAGGATAAAAACGTGTATAAAAACATATATATAAAAGTGTATATATGTGTTTATATACATTTGTATCCGTTTTTATATAAGAACGTATTAAAACGTATATAAAAACATATATAACGTATAAAAATATATATATAAACGTATAAGAGAGTATATAAAAACGAATAGTTTATAGAAAATCGAAAAACTTTAAATATAAAGAAAATTTAAAAGATAATTAGAAAAGAAAAAGAAAACATTTTTTGAGTTAATTACAAACGGTCGTTAGTCAAAAGGACTAACGGTGCAAAGAGATAACTCTAAAACGTATGATAATGAAACAAAATTTGAAAGTTGGATGGGTATTGTGGTACTTTTTTGGGTTCATATCTGCCATGTGAACAAATGGGAAAATGCGTTGCTATTACATGCTATTAAAAGCCGACTATAAAATATGTGTCTTGGTTTTTTCAATCCTTGCTAGGCAATAAATACTAACATGTTAGTCTTTGTAAATAATGGATCATGACAAGGAGTTCATCGAAAGAGATGAAGAAGAACAAGGTAAGGAATTCGAAGAAGAAGATTATGATTATTTGGATTATAATTATGTTGATTTAGAAGAAATAGCGTTTTTGATAACACAGCCTAAGGTTACAACTTGGGTTGGTCCCGATGGTACAACAACTTTGGAAGGAGTGGTGGTTGATTGGCCTATTCTTGGACGACGCAAGAATATAACTGTGTTTAATGATGTTTGTCCAATTTGCTTCAAAGCCTTGACTGGTAAGTGCAAAACATCAAATTTGGTACGGTATATAACGCTTTCTCTATACTATCTTTCGCGTGGTTTTTGGTGATCTTAAGCGATAACAACAAAGATGCCTCTATTACACTTGTAAACTAAAAAAATTGCATATAAAAGGTTATCAAGATCGTGATCCTACTTAGGATAGTTTTTGTATTCGCAAAATTGTGATCGTAAGATCAAATCGGGATCGTAAAATCCTACAAAAATGTAAAATTTTTAGATAGAGGTTGTACTGTTATATCATTCCATATAAAATTACATATAAAAGACCAATTGTTGTACAGTTATATAGTTCCATATAAAATTACATATAAAAGACCAATTTATGTGAACATGGATAAAATTTTCAAAGTTTAAACATTAACATAACATAAACGATGAAATACATGCAATTATTTCATGTTTGGTAAAAAAAAAATACAACACGAGTAAAGTTGGGTCATGTATAAGGTAAAATTTTGTCAAAATTTTGAAAGTGGGGTTCATTTATGTATAAACTTTGTTTAATAATAAATATTAAGTTTTATAGTACGATCAGGATTGATAGCGATCTTACGATCTTGCTGGGCTATCTTAAGATCTTACTTCGATCCTATGCTATCTCTGATCCTACTTCGATCCTGCAAGGTTTTCAATGTATGATCATAAGATCGTACAATCCTACGATAAAGATCGCGATCTTGATAACCATGTGTAAAACTAATAAAAATGTGTCCGTTTTAAATGGATGCCTTGTGCCACCTATTGCACACCTTTCCGAGACTATATGGCTGGGCACGATATCCAATTTTATGACAAAAATATTTTTTCTCTTAATTGTGGATTTAATTAAGAGAAATGATTGGAAGACCTAAACTCATGCATAATTTTATGTCTAAACTTGGGTGCCACACTTTTACTGTTTGTTAGTGAGGACCCACTGCATCACAAATCATAATGCATGTACAAAATTTTCTTTTATGAAAAAGAAAAAGAAAAAAGTGGTCTAAGCTTTGAGTGCAAGATCCAAATTTTGTTGTGTATAAATCATGTATTTTTTTTATTTTTTTAGCGAGTGTTTCTTATATTCTTCAACAGATGAAACATGTAATGTTATCGTACCAACCACTGTATTGCGTGATTATCATAATGATTCGAATGTTATCTTCGATTCTGAATTAAAAGTTTAAGCCTTATAAAATGTATGAGTTACGGGTTTGATTGTATTATTTTCAATTGTTCATGTGTTCATTCATCTTCATCCATCCATGAAAAGGCCTTCCATTCCGCATTGGTGGCGAGTGGAGTGCCCTCTTCAAATCTTCATACTGTCTACACTTTCACATTTGCATATATCAATCTTCAAGTTTCACCACCATAAACACCAAAAACCACTACAAACACCTTTTAATAACACACATAGACATCATGTCAACAAGTGAAACCTTTTGATATGGGACTTTTATTTATAATATAATGTGATACCGTTTTTAACAATATTCCTATTTATGTGTAAAATCATGCATGTTTCCTTCTATTCATTAGTAAATTCATTAACCTTTTTATGCCCTAAGTTGATTCTTAGTTTCCTTAAGAATCAAGGCTTTACAAATTCTTGGTTCATGCATCCTAGCTCTTATGATATATGGTGATTGAATACTAGGTTATTTATTTACACATTTGATTGCCTGTTTCTTTTTGTTTTGCAGTTTTCTTCCTTGTGGGCACATATATGGAAGGTCGTGTATAAACCAATGGCTTCAACAAAGTAGAAATTGTAGCAAGGTACAGTACTTATTAACAATAGTAATTTTAACATATGTACAATTAAAAAATAAAAAAAAAATAAAAAAAAAATAAAATAAATTCTCATTTTCTCTTAATAGTGCCCACAATGCAAATCCTTGTGCACATTAAAGGATGATACTCTTCTTTATGTGACTCGCCTTGTGATGATGCGGTTGGTGCCTTACCCAAGGTAATCAATGTTTGTATTAATATGGTGTTTGTTTAAGCTTATATAGTGGACTTGTGGCTTATTTTGTTTCGGCGCATGTTTCATAAGCTTACTTTTTATACCTGTTTTGAAACTTTTCTGATTATATAAAGCTTATCATGTCATAATAAGTTATAAGCTGATTTTATTCTAAAAAAATACGTAACAAAAAATAAGCTAATGAAACATAAGCGGAAAACCAAATAAGTCATAAGCCTGTTATATAAGCTTAAAGAAACACCTCCTAAAGCTAAACTTCAGTTCTTTTTATATGAAGTGTACAACCAATTTTCTCTTTAGTTTTTTTATCGGCAAAAACTCTTCAAAATATTGATTGCAGGTTTGGTGGGCAGTGTATGTAGATAGGAATAGTGAGGAGTGAAAGATGAACCTACTTGGTCCTATCTATACACTGCCATAGGAGGTAATGGTGGTACTCACTGTAAGGTGTGTGTTCCCATCTATGTGAAGCCATTGTAGTAAATGGAAATGTAGCATAGTTGGTATAGCCCTTACTGGTGGAGAGGTTATGGATGCCTAGTGATGCCAAGCTCTCTTTCTGCCTTGGTTATTGTGGTAGTAGGCTGAATGATCAAGGTGGAGAGAGTTTGGAAATGTAGCTAGATGGTTATGGTGCAATAAAGGTGAATTTTATAAAGACTGATAGAATGATTGGTGAGATTGAGGATCTTGTTTCACTGAGATGCAGGATGTATAGTTTTTTTTTCAGTTAGTATGATGTTCTATCAGACATTGTGTTTGTCTGATATAGTTCTGATTTAGATTTGATCTCTGTTTCTGGGTTCTGTCCAAAACAGAGTATATATAGATTGTTGTACATGTGTTTGGAGATAATAATATATTTCACCTTTGCACCAAAAAAAAAATTATTGATTGCAGGTATCTACTATACGGTTTCCATTCACTAAATAGGGTTTCAAGGCATTCAAGCGGTGTGCAATGCGACGATTGGATGATGAACAGCAATGCGGCATGATGTAGCGCGACGACACAATTATGTTTGGCAACAATGTCAGGAAATATTTCGGCGGTGGTATTATTCACCTGCAGCGAACCCGATGAATATTATCGGTTGGCCGATAAATTTGTACATCGGGATCTTAGATTGTAAGGACGGATGTTGGCATTGAGACGACTGATTGAGGAGCAATACACACTAAATTGGAGTGTGCCAATCAAATTGTGCAGTGTGCAAATCACCTTCCATTCCATTAATGACAACATATGATATCCATCATTTTTCTATCACGAGTATAAAACCTTGAGAAAAGAAACTATCTATAATCAAGAGCATGCTTGAATATAAATTCACAGAGTAAGTTTGGCTTATGATCATGACATGGTGCTAACTAAAGCTCTGTTATTGTTACCTCTCAACATCTCACCTGCAACTATATTTTTCAACCGACCAGGAAAATAAGAACCCTATTTATGCAATAATAAATTAAATAACTAGCGGGTAGTAGGATGATTCTTATTATATAGATTATTAAGCTTAAAGCTTATTACGAGAAAGAAAACTGATTGTCTGCCCTTAGATGACAATAGCAGGACAATATATAGACCAATAGACCCAAAAACTGATAGAACCACATTTATTCGAAATGACTTTTAGACTACTAACTTTAAAGACACAAACCACTCGACTTCTGGAACTAAATGATACTTCTAAAGTTTCCAGAACTTTACTTTATTCTTGTTGCATCAGTCGGCCCCAGTTGAAGAAGAACTCGCCCTCGAGTTATAGCTTTTTGTAAGATTGATAACGCTACACGCGTCGTTCGGGGTCAAGGAAACTTCCTTTTCTTCGAGCAAGTTTTATAACACCCTAGGCAGTGAACCTAATCGTTGTAGTGTAGTAATTAGGGTAAGCCACGGGTATTGATATCGTTCTCTAGGGGAATAGGAATGCTAGTAAGGAGTTACTACGCTAAGGTTAAGGTTGAGGAAGATTATTTTTGTATCTTTTTATGTTTTATGAAAATGGAAAGGTACGAATCTCGGGTATTGGATTTGAGGGGGGTTGGTATTTCTACCGATTACTCTACTATTATCTAATTATCTAAACTAAGGTTGTGGGAGTCTATGTCTAATTAATGTGTGCTCGTATGATAGTTTAAAGATGTGTTTACTTAGGTTGTATTACTCCTTAATTATCTCCTATTGATGGTTGAGTTGTCACTTCCTTATTCCTAGTTGCGTTGTGTGTCTAAAGTTGTAGGGTATGCGTTTCTCCCTAACTCTTTGAACTTACCAAAGGGTCTTGTCTACAAACCCACTAGGGATGATAAACTCCTACTCTAAGGCGCTCTTTGGATGGTTTAGCCTACAACTACTCAGGTAATTATATTCTAAGGTTCACAAAGATGAATCAAGCGTTAAGTACACAACGAATGACCTATCGCATTACTAGATCATTAATCAACTAAGATAAGAAACAACCAATCAATATTCAATAATTAAGTTTCATACTTTCTAAGCAAACACACAAATAAATTAGCCGGACATGGAGAACATGCAAGCATACACACAAATAATCAAAGACATAATTGAATTAATGAAGTAAAGACTTATCTTGATGTAAGATAGGGTTTAAAACCCTAAAATACTGTACAACACACCTTAGGTTCGGTTTTAGGTTTTTACTCCAAAAGACTCTCTCCCAAAAGACTGAAAAATTCGGATTCTATATATAAGATTACATATGCGACGGCGTCACCTTATGTTTAGTGACGCCGTCGTGTCGCCGTCATTAGGGTTTCGTCTTGGCCACGTTAACCTTGCGACGGCGTCACCTTGTGTCCGTGACGCCGTCCTCTTCAGCTTCTGACGTCGTCTGGATTGCATCTAGGCCGTCTGAGTAGCGACGGCCTACTCTTTTACAACTGGACGTCGTCGCTTGAAAATACGAGTTTTGGGTTCTGGACCGTCACAACAATTTTGGGACGGCGTCGCCATTAGCACCTGACGCCGTCGCCTTCTAATTTCCGCAACTGTGAGTGTCTCGATTTTGACTTTGGCCATTTTCTTCATATATTCGCGCCTTTTCGTCCAAATAAGTGCCATTCCAGCATTTTGCTTTCAAGAGACCTAAAAAGTGAAAAGGAACGATATTAAGCAATAACGGATACAAAAGTGATCAAATAAGGACTAAAACGACCCCTCAAAATGGTACCTTTTAAAACCTTATCAAATATCCCTACACTTGTTATTTGCTTGTCCTCAAGCAAATGTGCTTTTAGCCGATTAATTTATAAGTTAGGGGTCATGAAGCATTAATTCAAAACGGTCCTCAACACATATAAGCCCCGCAAAAATCATAACAAGCACGAAAATTACATACTAGCACCTCACATGGGGTGTTTGGATACTCACATCTCTCTCGGGTGTATATATGAAATATAACAAATAGAAAATGGAAGATAAACACTCATTAACCGGTCCTAGTACATAGATTACCATAGGCTTGAGAATAGATCAAACCTCCATCGCTTTGGCGTAAGCACCTAGGAAAGACTATCAAAGAGGTCATTTAAAGGGTTGTAATGTTAGGCTTACGGTAGGGAAACAAGGGTTTGGTGGGATAGGCTATTTAGTGGTGGCAAGTCAAAAATCTCTATGTTACAAGCATACGAAGAATGGCGTTGCTAAGCCAAGACTCGACACTCTAAAACTCTAGGTAACGGAAATAAACAAACATAAATTTAAAGGATAGATGTAGGATGGTAGCCCGTATATATTTTTTTTTTTTTTTTTTTTTTTTTTACACTCTATTTTTTTTTTTTTTTCTCTTTTTCTATTTTTTTCCATTTTTTTTTTTTTTTTCATACACTTTTACTCTACCATCCTCTACGTTAACATCAAAATACTAGGGATTTATAGGCACATCCCTACACTTGAGTTTTTATTACTCTAACACTAATTTGACCCGAATTGAAAAGATCAAAACACTTGGGGTACATTATTATGCAAACAAAGGGAATTTGAATTTAACGTTCCCTTCCCGTCATTTCATAAACTTTAACTTTTCCCATGAATCCCAATCGTCCCAAAACTGTATACAAAGGATATGACTCGACTTAGCAACTTATGCAAGCAACTAGATAATTGAACTAAGGGTTTAGGGTGATAATAAACATTTGCACTAAAAGTGAGTGCATAAGGGGTAGGCTAAGGCGATTTGGGTGTATATTTGGGGGTGGGGTGTAAACAATGCTCTTCATTGATATTCCGGAAAAACCAAAACATCACGAGAACCGCAAAAAGGATAGGCTCTGAGGGGTTAACTAGGGGTATCGTGTACTAAAGATGAGTACAACGCAAAGGGTGTGGGGGAATTACTCAACCGATATGGAAGAAGTAATTTTATTACGGGTATCAAACAAGGGTTATCCTAATGCCTCTTATCATTTAGTTATTCCTAACTACACAAGTGTAGTCTCACTTGCGATCTCGGAATGCATCACAAAACAAGTTCTAGAATCTAATATACTACCGGTTCACACTCTAAGCATTAAAGATGAATGCTTTAATTCCTACTAATCTAAGGGTGATCCTCACATTTTGGTGGAATTTGGGTGGTAAAGGGTTTTTGTGCTAGTCATGCAACTTCCTATCCATGAGACGCTTTTGTTAAGACTAATGGCCCACTCCTATATGTTATGAAAAATTTTAAATTTGGTGCCAAAATTACCCTAACCGACATTTTCTCATGGTTTATTACACAATCACAATTGGACAAAGCAAATAGTCAAGGATAAGCATAGTTTCAAAGTTCCCGTTTTATTTTCCCTCCCTACACTTAAACTGAACATTGTCCCCAATGTTCCCCGAAAGTATCAAAGTTATGATAAAAGAAGGTAATTAAAAATGAAAGAAACTAATACTCCCCTGATTAGCTCGGTAGGATCCGTGTAAAGTGGTGGTTAAATCCTTTTCAAGAAGAATTGTTGCGTGAAAAGCTCCTTCCAATCTTATGTAACTTCTTCTTGACAAACTAAACCTGCACACTTGAAGAAAACAAACGAAACCTTCGCGTAAAATCAGCGGTAATAATATATATAAGACTCGATTTAAACTAGGATATAATGCTTGTGGAATGGATGTTTACAGAATTTCTAAGAAAATTAAGACCTGGAAATTTTCAAAAATTTATAAGTGGTTCAGAAAACGAGAAAAAAGTAATCTGATGTTTTTACTCCTTCCTGACGCCGTCAGGTTGCAATCCGGACGCCGTCAGGTTATCCTGACAAAAACTGGTCTGCGATTTTCTGTAAAAAATTCTGGAAAATTTACATCTTTAGAATCTGGAAAAATTTCTGCAAAACATCCATTATGACTCGATACAAGCATTTGACTCGAACAAACAAACATAAATATCTTTTAGTTAATTGTTATTCTCATGTTTACGTTTCTTTTGAAAACGTGTGTAATCCTCCCTACACTTATCCTTTATGTAAAATACCTTTATATGCAATTAAGACGAGGTTAAAAACAAAATAAAGCATTTTTACAAATTTAAACATGAGGATAAACAATTAATAAAAGATATATGACACTAACAAGCAAACAATTAAGCATGGGTTGCCTCCCACGAAGCGCTTTTCTTTATTTAAGAGTCTTGTAGCTAGACTCATAGTCGTGCTCCTACGTACCGATATACGTAAGTCTATCCTCAACAATGTTGTAAGGATCAAACTTATCATTCAAGTTCCTAGTAATACGTTCGGTTAAATATGCCTTTTCAAACATCTCACCATCGGGATCATAGATTTGTATCCTAATGTGCCACCTTCCATTACCATCACTAGGCGGTCTATTCCAATCCCACTTGTGTTCAGATTTCTCAACTATTCACTTATTCATGACAAGGTTAACGGGCAAGCTTCCTAGGAACTCGGTCATCTTCCTAAATACTAAGGCGTCCTCGAACGGGTTCACTTCTATGTCCCTAGCCATTTCTTTTTCTTGGAAAGTGGCTGCACTAGCAAAGGCTTTATCTAGGTAAAAAGGTCTTTGGGGGCCTATGATGTTCTTATTAATCCAAGGTCCATATCTAGAAGGCTCTCTATCCAACCCTATCTCTTGTGGGACTTCCTCATCCTTGTAGTATGTATGCTTTTTAACATCGTAAACGGATCTAGCACTCCCCTCCCCTACCACTATTTTGGACATCTTACAATCGATGATGGCACTAGCGGTAGCTAAAAATCCTCTTCCAACTAGTAATGGGCATGTCGGGTCCTTATTCATGTCTAGCACATGAAAGTCGGCCAAAAGATTCAACTCTCCTACATGTACTACCATGTCCTTTATTATTCCTACCGGACGTGCTATACTACCGTCCGCTAGACCTAAGATGGTTTCCGTTGGTTCAATTTTACCTAAGTTAAGGTTTCTATGGAGGGACAACAGAACAAGATTGATGCATGATCCTAAATCGGCTAGAGCATCGAGTGGTTTGGAAGTTCCAAGTCTACACGGAAGAGTAAATAGCCCGGGATCATCAAGCTTCTTAGGTAAGTTGTTTCGCACAAAGGCGGACCCATGTTTTCCAAGCCTAAGTTCTAACTCATATTTTTCTTTTAAAGCATTATAATAAGGTGCATGAGCTAAGACTTCAAGAATCGGTTTTTCTTGATGGAGTTCCTTGTACTCCTCCTCTAAACTAGGTTTGGATTCTTGGCTGACGGGTTTCTCAAGAGTAGACTTTACCAAAGGTGCCGGGCCTTGGTATCTCTTGGATGGCTTGGAACCCTTTTTGATAGCATTTACCGAGTGAACCATTGGGTGAGAGGGGCATGGAGGTGCACTCTCCCATGGTGAACTAGAACATGAAGTTGATGCAATCGAATTCACTTTTGGGTTCTTTATGGTATCACTTGGGAGTGCTCCAACTTCCCGCTCATTGAAGGATTTTAAGAGGGCATCAAGCTTAGTTGTCATCTCGCTTTGTTTTTGCTTAAAATCGGCTTCAAGCTTATTCAATCGAGTTTCTTGGGATGACAAAAATCTAGATGCAATTGCCTCAAGATTAGTGGGGTTCCCGGTATTAGAAGAATTGAACTTAGTAGGCGAACTAGATGAGCTTTGGGGTGTGCTTGAGTTTTGGTTCCACTTAAGGTTAGGGTGATTTCTCCATGAGGGGTTGTATGAGTTTCCTAAGTTGTTTTGTTCGGGTTTGAAAGTGTACCACTTCTCTCCCGCTCCGTCGGTACGTATGGAGGCGTAGTCCGCAAAAGCTTGTTCGGAGAGCCTTGTGCAATCACGAGTGTCATGGGTACCACTGCATAACTCACAAGGTAGAGTGATTTGATTCACTTGTCGTGAGGACTTAGGATTTTTGTAGGAACTCATGAGGAATCTAACTTGATCTTCAAGTTCGATCATCCTACGGTCGGGAGGAGGCAAGGAGATTGCCTTAACGGTTTTGGGCAGCTCACGGGGGTCATCCCAACTTTCGTTGTCATAGAGGGCGAGGTCCTCTATTATTTCCCATGATTCTTCCGCTGTGAAATCACTAAGTTTTCCACCGGCCGCTTGGTCGATGGATCGCTTAGTGGGGAAGTTGACATGATCATAAAAGATTTGGACTTGGAGCCAAAGATCAATGCCGTGATGAGGGACTTTATGAAGTAAGTCCTTGAATCGGGTCCATGCTTCATAGAGAGATTCACCTTGACGTTGTTGGAACATCAAGATGTCATTCCTAAGCTTAGTGGTTCTCCCCGGTGGGAAAAATTGAGCAAGGAAGCGAGAAGTAAGATCATCCCAACTTGAGATGGAGCCGGCGGGAAGTCGCTCAAGCCAATTACTAGCTTGGTCCCGTAGAGAGAATTGGAAGAGACGCAGGCGCGTGGTCTCCCGAGTAGTAGCATCAAGGTCGATGGAATCGACAATTTTGAGGAAATCCCTCAGATGCTGATTTGGATCTTCGGAACGAAGTCCATGGAATGCACATCCGTTTTGCACCAACCGGATGGTGTCGGATCGCAGGGCCGTAGTTTGGGCTTGGTCGGGAAGCTCAATGGTGTTCCTATAGCCTAGGTGGTTTGGTCTCGAGTACTCACCAAGAGTACGGGCTCTTGGCGGGTCATTTGGTGGTGGGTTGATGAGTGGTGGTTGGTTATCACCTTCCATGATGAAAAGTGATAAGATTACGAACAAAAGTCACGAAGAAGGGGGATAGACTAAGAGAAAGCTAAAATTGAGAAAAAAAATTTACGTGATAGGAATCAAGCAAAGAACCTAAACGAGGTGGACTACTAACTAGCTATTCTATTCCCCGGCAGCGGCGCCAAAAACTTGATAACGCTACACGCGTCGTTCGGGGTCAAGGAAACTTCCTTTTCTTCGAGCAAGTTTTATAACACCCTAGGCAGTGAACCTAATCGTTGTAGTGTAGTAATTAGGGTAAGCCACGGGTATTGATATCGTTCTCTAGGGGAATAGGAATGCTAGTAAGGAGTTACTACGCTAAGGTTAAGGTTGAGGAAGATTATTTTTGTATCTTTTTATGTTTTATGAAAATGGAAAGGTACGAATCTCGGGTATTGGATTTGGGGGGGTTGGTATTTCTACCGATTACTCTACTATTATCTAATTATCTAAACTAAGGTTGTGGGAGTCTATGTCTAATTAATGTGTGCTCGTATGATAGTTTAAAGATGTGTTTACTTAGGTTGTATTACTCCTTAATTATCTCCTATTGATGGTTGAGTTGTCACGTCCTTATTCCTAGTTGCGTTGTGTGTCTAAAGTTGTAGGGTATGCGTTTCTCCCTAACTCTTTGAACTTACCAAAGGGTCTTGTCTACAAACCCACTAGGGATGATAAACTCCTACTCTAAGACGCTCTTTGGATGGTTTAGCCTACAACTACTCAGGTAATTATATTCTAAGGTTCACAAAGATGAATCAAGCGTTAAGTACACAACGAATGACCTATCGCATTACTAGATCATTAATCAACTAAGATAAGAAACAACCAATCAATATTCAATAATTAAGTTTCATACTTTCTAAGCAAACACACAAATAAATTAGCCGGACATGGAGAACATGCAAGCATACACACAAATAATCAAAGACATAATTGAATTAATGAAGTAAAGACTTATCTTGATGTAAGATAGGGTTTAAAACCCTAAAATACTGTACAAGACACCTTAGGTTCGGTTTTAGGTTTTTACTCCAAAAGACTCTCTCCCAAAAGACTGAAAAATTCGGATTCTATATATAAGATTACATATGCGACGGCGTCACCTTATGTTTAGTGACGCCGTCGTGTCGCCGTCATTAGGGTTTCGTCTTGGCCACGTTAACCTTGCGACGGCGTCACCTTGTGTCCGTGACGCCGTCCTCTTCAGCTTCTGACGTCGTCTGGATTGCATCTAGGCCGTCTGAGTAGCGACGGCCTACTCTTTTACAACTGGATGTCGTTGCTTGAAAATACGAGTTTTGGGTTCTGGACCGTCACAACAATTTTGGGACGGCGTCGCCATTAGCACCTGACGCCGTCGCCTTCTAATTTCCGCAACTGTGAGTGTCTCGATTTTGACTTTGGCCATTTTCTTCATATATTCGCGCCTTTTCGTCCAAATAAGTGCCATTCCAGCATTTTGCCTTCAAGAGACCTAAAAAGTGAAAAGGAACGATATTAAGCAATAACGGATACAAAAGTGATCACATAAGGACTAAAACGACCCCTCAAAATGG
Source organism: Chrysanthemum seticuspe (assembly GCA_019973895.1). Lineage (NCBI taxonomy): Eukaryota > Viridiplantae > Streptophyta > Magnoliopsida > Asterales > Asteraceae > Chrysanthemum > Chrysanthemum seticuspe. Next base: position 39,148,759 of record BPTQ01000009.1, read on the forward strand.
TACCTTTTAAAACCTTATCAAAGATCTCCCTTAAATGGAACTAGATGCTTAACATTAAATACGTCGGAGGTATTTAGATGGCTTGGTAGCTGCAACTGGTAGGCATTATCATTTATCTTCTTTTGAATCTGACAAGGACCGATATTTCGATCATGCAACTTAACATTTACTCCTGATGGTAGCCTATCTTTAGTCAAAACAGCCCATACATAGTCTCCTTCCTCAAAAACAACTTTTCTACGGTGTCGGTCAGCAGCATTTTTATACTTGGCGTTGTGGGCTTCAACCTGCAATTTGACCTCCTCATGAATATTCTTGATATGCTGTGCAAATTCATCAGCTTTCACATTACCTTTCTTTAAATTAGGGATTGGGGTCAGGTCAGTAACACTGTATGGACCGAGTCCATTAACAATCTCAAAAGGACTTCATTGAGTTGTCCGGTTCTTTAAGTTGTTTAATGCAAACTCAGCAAACGGAAGCACCAAATCCCACTGCTTTGGTTTGTCTACAACAAGACAACGGAGCAGATTTCCCAAGCTTCTGTTTACCACTTCCGTCTGGCCATTTGTCTCTGGATGGTAGGATGTGCTAAAACATAGTTAGGTACCCATCTTTTTCCACAAGGTCCTCCAGAAATGCCCCATAAACTTGGGATCACGATCTGAAGTGATTGTTCGAGGGAGCCCATGCAAACGAAAAACTTACTTAAGGTACAAATCTGCCACGTTTGAGGCATCCATTGTCTTGCGACAATATATAAAGTGGGCTACTTTGGAAATCTATCCACTACTACCATGATGGAATCCTTTTGCCTCAGAGTACACGGGAGTCCTAGGACAAAGTCCATGCTTACATCAATCCAAGGAAAAGGTGGAACGGGCAATGGGGTGTACAATCCTGCGTTAGTTGAAACACCCTTTGATCGTTGACATACTTCGCACCTCTCTACAAATCTAGTAACGTCCCGTTTAAGTTTAGGCCAAAACTAAAAGTGTCCCAAAGCGTGTTGTTCAGCAACAACCTTTTCTCTCAAAGAGCACTCTGGAATGCACAATTGCGTGCCCTTAAACGAAAAACCATCTTGAAGTTGATACTCATAATGTTGTACATTCAGAACGTCTTGCATAACATGTCCAAAATAACTATCATCCATATACATTTCCTTGAAGGTATCAAAACCTTGGACCTCTGCCCTTACTACTGATAGGAAAGAAGCTCGTCAACTCAAGGCATCAGCGACCTTATTCTAAATTCCAGCCTTATATTTTAATGCAAATGTAAAGTTTTGTAAGAAACTTACCCATTTTGTATGTCTCGGGCTCAACTTTTTCTAGTTATTAATGTACTTAAGTGCTTCATGGTCTAAATTTAGGATAAAATCCCGATGCACTAAATAGTTTTGCCAATGTCGCAAGGCTCGAACTATAGCATAAAACTCGACATCGCACGTGGTATATTTCAGCCTTGACCCATTTATTTTTTCACTAAAGAAAGCAACCGAATGTCCTTCTAGACTTTGAACAACACCAATACCAACCTTAGATGCATCACAGTCCACTTCAAAAATCTTCCCAAAATCTGGTAAAGCAAGAACTGGAGCTTAAGATATTTTCCTCTTAATGAGTTGGAAACTTTCATTAGCTTCTGGATTCAAGTAAAACTTCAAACCAGCTTTCATGCATTCGGTAATGGGAGCGACCAAGGTGCTAAAGTTTCGAATGAATCGTCTTTAAAATGAGGCTAGAACATGAAAGCTTCAAAAATCATGGATTGAACGTGGTGTAGGCCATTCAAAGATAGCTTGAACCTTGGACTCATCCACTTTAATCCCTTCTGCTGATATAATAAACCCAAGAAACATCACCATTGAGGTCGCAAAGCTGCATTTTTTAGATTCACATAAAGCTTATCCCGCCTCAAAGTTTCAAGTACCTCCTTTAGGTGTTGTTTGTGCTCTTCGAATGAGGGCGAGTATATAAGGATGTCATCAAAGTATACGACGACACACTTTTGAAGAAAAGGCTTAAGGACATGATTCATGACCCGCATGAAGGTACTTGGAGCGTTAGAAAGCCCAAATGGCATCACTAACCATTCATATAAACCTTCACGAGTATTAAATGCTATTTTCCAGTCATCACCTGGTCGTACACGAATCTGGTGATACCCGCTTCAAAGATCGATCTTAGAATACACCTTTGCACCAGAAAGATGATCCAACATGTCATCTAAGCGAGGAATTGGATAGCGATACTTCACTGTGATTTTATTTATTTCCCGACTATCAATACACAAACGCCACGAACCATCTTTCTTAAGAGTCAAAACAGCTGGAACAGCACAAGGACTCATGCTTATTCTTATCAACCTCTTCTCTATGGCTTCCTCTACTTGGCGTTGTAATTCTTCATGCTCTTTTAGGCTCATGCGATAGGATGGTTTATTAGGCAAGATGGAACCAGGAATGAGATCTTTTTGATGTTGAATGTCCCTCATCGGTGGCAGCCCTGAAGGAAGTTCTGTTGGCATCACATCAGCATACTTTTCAAGAATACTTTACTAAATGGTGGGCTGAAAAAGGGGTTTCTGCCTCACGAACCACCAAAGCAAACATAATTCCAGATTCATCCACATTTCCCATGAAGTTAGAGATTGAAAGAAGGTTCTCACTGATTCTTTTAGATGGTTTGGTGAAGCCAACTTCTTTTGATAGAACAAAAGTCACTTTCAGATTGTCTTTATAGAAATTGTAAGTATTTGATCTACCATCATGACTTGTACAATGATCAAACTACCAAGGTCTTTCCAAGAAGGATGTGACAAGCATCCATTGATACAACGTCACACCAAACATTATCAAAGTACTTTTGCCATATTGAGAAAGAAACCAAGCATCGAGTATCAACACTTGCCTCATTTCATTTCTTGAACCAACTCAATTCATGCAGTTGTGGGTGCTTTTCTTGCTTTAAATTCAGCTTTTCTACCGCATCCCGTGAAACAAAATTTTTACAACTTTTACTATCGATGATGAGCTTGCAAACCTTATCTTTGATGGTACAAGTTGTGTGGAAGATATTGTTTCTAATCCAATCACTAGACTCATCCTCTTTTGGCAGCAACAATGTTTTTCTAATAACTAACATTTGACCAACATCACCATAAAGAAAACTATCTTTGTTGTCTTCTTCATACTCATCATAACTTGGTTCACCAATATACTCTACGTCATCTTCATAATCATAGCTCTCAAGCTTCCCATTTTCGATCATTAGTTGCTTACCTCTCTCTTTCTGACAATCTGAATATCTGTGTCCTGGTTCTCCACACTTAAAGCATTTAAAAGTTTTGTTTGATGAACTAGTAGTGTTTCCAACTCCATTTCCATGCACAACAGCTGGTCTCTTTGATATACCAACACTAGATTCTAGAGTTTTGACATCATCTTCGGCTTGCTTTGGTCCAAGTTTGATCCCCTTGTATGATGATTTCCTGATCTTGTTTGTTGTTTCTCTACTGCTAACGCCCTCTGATATACCTCAGAAACTGACTAGAAGGTGTAGAGACAAAGCACATCCTGAATGCTTTGGCACAAACCACCCAAATACCTTGAAACAAATTGTTATTCGCTATTTGATAAATCATTACGTGACACCAACTCATAGAATTCTTATGTGTACTCCTCTACAAACCTGATTCCTTGCCTTAGATTTTACAATCGCTGGAACTATTGTTTGTTTATAATTGAACAGAAGGAAATTCTCTTGGAGTTTCTTTTTCATCTTATCCCAAATTACTATTTTATGTTTTCCTATTCTTTCTCACATCAACTGGAGTTGTTCCCACCAGGAAGATGCTCGGCCTTTCAACTTGATGGCTACCCATTTTACCTTCCTGTTTTCAGGTGCATCCTTAAATTCAAACACCCGCTCAACGGTGTTTAACCAGTCAATGAACTCCTCGGCCTTCAAAGTTCCAGAAAAATCTGGAATTTCGACCTTGATGCTAGCCTCCCACCTACGATCATTACGCATAGGTGGTTCACGTTGATGAGCATGCCTATGAAATGGGTTTTGGAAGGCATCTTCCGACTTAAACTCATCTTCCACTTGAGAAGGCTCGAGCTGGCCAACCGTTGGGTCAGAATCTCAACTTGCCTCCTTAGTTCATTCACCTCTTCTCTTGGATCATCATGTAGATTGGTAGGTGCCCCTGTTGGTTGCCTACGTTTAGGAGGCATGATTAAGCAGATTAAACACAAACCACAACTTGCTCTGATGCCAATTCGTGCAGTACCCTGCAACTAGAGAAGAAATAATGACAGGGGTAGTAGGATGATTCTTATTATATAGATGATTAAGCTTAAAGCTTATTACGAGAAAGAAAATTGATTGTCTACCCTTAGATGACAATAGCAGGACAATATATAGACCAATAGACCCAAAAACTGATAGAACCACATTTATTCGAAATGACTTTTAGACTACTAAGTTTAAAGACACAAACCACTCGACTTCTAGAACTAAATGATACTTTTAATACTTTTAAAGTTTCCAGAACTTTTCTTTATTCTTGTTGCATCACCTCTCAACATCTCACCTACAACTATATTTTCAACCTATCAGGAAAATAAGAACCCAATTTATGCAATAATAATCTAAATAACCATACTTGCAATACCTTTTTCTCAGTTTGGCTTAAATAGGTGATATTGAAACCAAATGATCATACCATCTAAATGAACTCAACGAAGTTCGTATCAATCTCTTAACAAAATTAGAATAAGAATTTTCACAAATGCTTAGAAACTAAAGAGATAAAATCATATTAGTACTCGACGACCATGAGACACCTCATTACAACACTTCATCAATATGAATCCTCGTACATTTTGGAAACTTGAAGCCTAGTGCAATTTTGAAAATTTGAAATAAGAAATGTTACTTAAAAGTGTATAACTTACACATAGGACAAACAATTGTAATCAATATCAATGTCTCTTTGCTGAAAGTATGTATTTAAGATGACCATAGATCCACCTTGATAAAATGTAAATGATACAAAAAACATCTATCTATACATAAAACATTGGTTGCAAGTTGAGCATTAACTGAACATGCGAATGTATGGTTTAAGCTAGGCAACTCTATTATGATGAATAAGATAACCAATTAAGCTTCTTTCAAAGCTTCTAAGAGCTCTTACCTATACATAAAAAAACGAGTTGCATGTCATTGTATGTGAGCATTAATGGTATAAGGTAAGCAACTCTATTATGATGATTAAGCTAACCAAGTACGCTACTGTGGAGCTTCTTTTAAAGCTTTTGAGAGCTTTTACAAATTATAAACAACAATAAAAATCACGATTAAAAAAACTACACGAATGCATAAAGCCTCATTGATGAGGCATGCACTTTAAGACAAGCTTTAAAAAACACAGTTCCAGCTTCTTAGCTTCCCATCCCAAAATCCTTTTATCTTCTCAGCATTAAATGTTTGTAGATATCTTTGAAGTAAGACCGGTTGTATAAATAAGCCATGTGTGTGGCTTTTGTGGTATTTTCGAGCTATTTTGTGGCCCATCCATGGGTGGTTCCGCTGCTGTTTTAGTTGTACTTGATAGATTTAACTGGATCTGGTCGGATCCATGTGTGGTTTTAAGGTTTGTTTGTTTCGCTCTAAGGATTATTTCCACCCGAGCCTGAACATTATCGTGGACCCAAGTTGAAATTGGCCATCATAGGTGTTGGCCTTGCTCGTATGTCAACTACGGTGGAGCTTTTGGATCAAGGACATGAGGTTTGTACGATTTTTTTTTAACGTTTTTTTTGCATTGCGCATCGGAAAGAAAGATGATAGTATTTTGATTAGAGGATTTGTTAATTAAGTGAATAAAGCTTAAGTTACTTATGGCAAAAGTAGAGTAAAATTGTGTAACACTGTACTAATAAATTTTGCACGCTTGAGTTTACAGCAAGTTCTCACCCAACTTAAACTTTTCTTATTCTACAGGTGGATATATACGAGCCAAGGACATTCATTGGTGGAAAAGTGGATTCATTTGTTGATAAAGGTGGAAACCATATTGAAATTGGACTACATGTTTTCTTTGGTCACTACAACGATCTTTTCCGTGGAGGTATGTTAAAGTATTCTTAGATAGTCAAGTTTCAATTAATTTGTGGAACTGTGTATTAACAGTTTTTCTCCCTAACTTTATTGTTGACGAGATTTGAAATTTTCATTAATTAATCACAGGCTATTCTTGATGATATATGGAAGGGAGAAGTCACCAATAGTGAGGTATACAATTCATCTGCAAAGTTTGGTTCGGCTGAGAATATTACAGGTAATTGTAGGTTATACGAATGGAAAGACTTTTAGTATCTATCTTATTGACTTTGTATATCTAATAGTAAGTTAGATTTGTTCTATTCAGATGCTAAAAATTTTGGACCCACCACTGGAAAAGATGGTAATCTTAAATTGGTTAAGGAAGTTGTGGATCCTAACAGATGGACTGATCAAACAGACCCTGAGAGTGCGCTACTGCTAAATGGTCCTAAAACCAACTTGACTGGTGGTGAGTTAGCGATTTGCATATAAACATATCATTTGTTAGAACTTCATTATAAAGTATCTTGGTACTTTGTTTCAGGGCAAATAGTTCCTAAAATGATTTCAGGAATGGAATCCTACCAGGGAATAACAACCGTCATGAAAGTGGAATTATAGGCAGCAACAATGATAATGCATCTAATCTCAAAGTTACGGATTCAGCTTATGTCAAGAATCAACTATTTGATGATCTCCGACCGTCTTCTGCCTTTGACACAAATGCCGAACTTCCTAACTATCCGAACTCTCTCTTTTCCAAACCATCTTTTGAGCAATACTGGACAGGAAATATGCAGCCTTTGGATAGTAGTATAAATAAACATTTGACCAGCAGCATCCCACCCGAGGAGCTGAGTTTGTTCATTTCATGGTTTGAGCCAGGATTTTTTTTGGGCTGATTTACCAGTTCGCGTTGCAGGCGCACCAGAAGGAACTCCCTATGAGGAACTAGGAGATGTCATGCCACAGTTAAAAGCCACACATAATTATCCTATTTGAGGTTCGCGAGGAATTGACCAATGTTGTGAATATGGGTGACTGAAGTTGTACTTGCTTAGGGTGGCAAGAAACTGGTCTACCTGGCCATCACTCTTGCTGTTTTTGCATTGATTGGTAGGAACCCGTGTAAATACTGCGCAAACTACTTCACTGTTGTTACTTATCACTTAACCTACTTAGAGTCCATAAACCAAGTACCCATTGAAATGGAAGAAGGTGAAAAGTAAGAGATCGTAAAACCAGGGGTTGAAAAGGGACAAGCTTTTGTAGCAGTGGGTGAGAATGAAGAAGGTGGTGTTGAGTATCAGTCCCTTCTTACCCCGAACTCACACCCACAAAACACCAATCAAAACGGCAAGATTGGTTTTCAATGCTTTGTATATTAACAGGAAGGAAACTAATACAACTTTACAATAGAGATACCCTACTCTATTTATACTAAAATACTAGAATACTTAACAAAGAAACGTGCACCACTTATTCCTACTAACTAGGAGCCAACATCATGTGGAGAATTACTTGGTCTTCCACAATACTCGGTCATACCAAGGAACCGGTAAACCCACACCTTTTATTCACATAACAAAAGTCCAAATAGGGATCCATTGACCCACATACTTGGCCCATCAAGATTACCCAACAGGTGGCGAAAAGATTAAGGTTGACGAAGAAAATGGTGAAAAGATAAAGATGAAGAATTCTGGTGACAAAATGAAGGAAAGACAACTCATTAATTTTAACATACTATTATATAAATTAGGGTTTTGCTAATTATTTGTAAGAAACTAATTCACTCATTATTTTATATGTAATAAATTCAAGCTCTTAACAACAACTTTTAAGGCTCCCATTAGCAAAACCTTATACCATAGGCATACCAACTGATAAAAAAAAAACATTTGCATTTTATCTACACGTTTTAATAAATATTTTTATACCCAAGGCTGGTGATGGGGGAGTGCGGCAAGTGCGATGGCATAGGGCCACATTTTTAGAGAGGCCACAATTTTGTCAATTGTGTTATATACATAGAAGGCTTTCAATTACTATCTTTTTTTATTACGCATCAATTTCTATCAAGCAAAATTAATTCTCTTCGAAATCAACAAAATGAACGTTAGACAACACCAATAATATGAACTCACTGACCATGCAGTCAATCTACTTTCCTTTTGGTCCCTATAATATTTCCTATTTATAGTTATTTAGAACAAATTATTTTATATCTACATATGTTTTACATTGAAATGAAAGCGATAAGCTATTTATCATGGAGTAGTGTTTTTTGCAAATTAACCAAACAATGTCTAGTTATCAAATATCCATGTTTGAACATATCCTTTTGATATGTTTTAGTAATAATTGAAATTGTTTAGGTCCTACTTGTCATCCGCAACGTCACATAAAATTTCTAATGGATTATGGGTTGCCGTATAAGTTGTTGAGAATGACTGATTAGAGAGTGTCAATCATGAATCGTAAATAGTCGGATTACAAGTGCTAGGCGAATGACAATATTAATATTTATTACCACATAGTTAAACATTTATTAACGTTTGATCAACCTGAGGTCGTTAGTGTGATACTTGTACTAATATCTTTCATGTTACTAATAATTTGTTAGGGTATAATTAGGTTTTTCGTCCTCGGCGGGGCCTATTTTAGAGTTGTGGCACAGGGCCACCTAAATCAACGAGACAACCCTGTTTATACCATAGGCATACCAAATGTTCTTACAGTTATACGTAATAGTAATGAATTATTCATTCTTTCATGATCCAATAAATTCATATTATATTGACCTACTCTTCAATTATACGCAATAAAAAAAGATCATTTAGAGACAACCATTTGGTACATGTTTAAACACGACCAAGTGTAAAAAGAAAACTATCCATGTACTAAACTTGAGTTAACCAATATTATTTTAAGCAATTAAAACGAACGGATAATTTTGCTTATACAATGACAATAACAAATTTTATTTTGACAATTCAAATATGACAATGGCAACAGACATTTTAATAACACGAAACAACATTCATGTCCATGAGCTGAAAGAACATAACATAATACAAATTAACATAAATATAGAATGGTTTCAGCTTAATTTGTACGTGATTGGAATATACTATTTTGTACGTGCCTTAGCATCTTAATGGTCTTTCTTTGATCATATGTGTATTGTCTGGTTTTTAATATAGAGAGAAAAATAGAAGTTTAAATAGAGTTAGAGACTTCATAAGTGGGATTCTTTGATTTAATACTTGATTAAGTTAATTAACATCTTTGTTTTCTATGTATATAATTTATTCGATTTTAATAAAAGTCAAATCCATATAAATAAATGACACACTAATACTTTTCCTCAAAGTGTTTAAATTACATACATGATTTTAATAAAGTCTAAATGTATGTCAAAAACTTTGTATTCTAATATAATCACCATAATGGACTTTTCCTGTTTTCCATGGTTGAGATCATGGACGGACCCAAGATTTTTTAAAGGGTGTTGCACAAATTTTTTTAATGACCATGAGTATTAAAGTTGCCCGATAAATAATTTATTAGGTAAAATTGGGTGTTGCTCAAGCACAGAAAAGACATATTTTATAAAAAAAAAATTACACTTTGTGACCTAAAATTGGGTGTGGCCCGTGCCACACCCGGCTACCATGTGGGTCCCGTCCCTGCTTGCATGCATGTCAACCTCAATTTCACATTAAACCTGAATATATCTTTTGTTTCATAAAATGAAAGTAACATTATATATGGGATAATTAAGGAATGAACCTAAAAAGGAAGTCCCATTAACCCGCCACTTGCGTCGACTTGTTGGCTTCAATGAACGCCAAAAATTCGAGGGCATGCAACGTACGAATTTGCTTACACCTTTTTTATCGTTCAAAAGTTACCATTTCTGGCTTAGAAGTTTTTTTTTTTTTTTTTTTTTACCATTTTGGTTTTTCTTTTCAGGTATATCTTTGCCTCTCAGTGTATATCTCAACACTTACACCGATGAAAGCTTTTGGAGCATAATGTTATAAACTTTTAATAGCTTTTAAAGTTTCGTGAATGTGAGCATTAATGTTATAAACTCAATTGACCTCAAACTCAATCATGCGAACCGTGTACATGCTCATTATTTGAGTTTTGGGTCGATTAATGACATTAAAGATCTTAAATTGAAGATTTAAGTTGAGTTTTCTTGAAAAGTTGGAGAGTCTTTTTAATTTATAAGAACCCGAAGATTCGTTTATAACTAAAACATGAGTCTTCCAGTACATGATCTTTAGTTTGTAAGAAAAAAAGAGTAGCCTCTAACTTTTGGTATGCAAAGTAGTGCATAAAGGTGTGAGAGATTGGGGTTTGGAAGTGCATTCACTTTGGAAGAATTTGAGTAGGAAAATGTCGAAGTGAGTTTTGGAGCATCCGGAGTTGCATACTTTGCTTCCTTTGAAATATCCTGTGATTATACCTGGATCAAGGTTTCAAGAGGTTTGTTATTGGGATTCTTATTGGGTTATAATGTAAGTTTATATTATAGTTAGCGTGTTTTTTCATTTTAGGATGCCATAAAGATTGCTTAGAATCTTTTCTAGATATGAAAAAGATAACATCTTGACTGTGGGATGCAAAATGCAAGAGGAGTATTTAGTTTTATTTGGTTTATGATGTAATATTGACATCAAGTTAATTATTAGGGGACTATTGGCAAGTAAAATAAGACAGCAAAAGGGATAGTTCTGAATCTAGTTGACTTGATCGACACATATGGATATGTTCTAAATGGCGCCCGCTTACTGATATGCTTTATCTCATCTAGGAGCACTCTAAGAGCCTCTTTCCACCCTACTAGCTTCTGGGCATACTACACGAATAGAAGGAAAGAATTCCCTGTCAAATATATCATGTGCTTTAAATTATCATATTTTTTAATGTATGCCAACATAACAGTACCAAAAATCTCATTTGTCAAAATTTATAGTTGATCAAGCATTTATAGACCCCAAAATTTAAATGGTTGGTGAAACTATTTGCAGTCAGCCTCCTATACTAAGTTCAATGGTGGTTGAAGTATATAAGCGGACTAATGACATGGACTTGGTCAAGAAAGCGCTCCCGGCCTTGATCAAAGAACACAACTTTCGGAATTCAAAGATACCCCAAGATAATTCAAAGATTGTATTTTTAAAGTTTCAACCAATCAATAGAACAAATTGTGTTTTTACATTATTCTTTTTGTTTCAAAGAACAAAGAAACTGCATAAACTTGGGAATGATTGTGAGAAAGAGCAGTTTTATCATGAACTGGCTTCAACTGCAGAAACAGGCTGGGATTTTAGTACCAGACGGATGAAGTAAATGCATGACACAGTTACTTGCAATTTGCAGGGTTGCATATTTGCACGAGGCTTAAGAGTAATGGAGTTCAAAATGGGTCAAAATATTTCCCTTTTAAGTGTGGTCAAAATTGGTCGTTCGGTCTATCAGTCAATAATTTTTTTACCATTTATTTGAATTTTGAGTATGCTTTAAATGTAACTAGCCGGGTACCCGCGCACAGCGGCGGCGATAAGTATAGTTATATGTGTTTGCTTACCCGTTTAGTGAATTCGTTTCACAACACTTTGAATGTATATGTGTTAGTTGTAAGTGTTTGTTTGGGTTACCCGTAACTTTCCCGCGACATCATTATTCCCGCATATAGAAATACCCTCGCAATCTCTTACGCGTCAAACACTACCCCAAAAGTATATGATTTTGACGAATCAAGATTATATTGATTGAAATAAAGGTTAAAGTAGTAAAAATTTGAATTAAAATAAAATAAACCCATTAAAAATATAAAAACTAAAAACTCATAAAAATATATCAAAATGGATGTTGAATTAAAGAGCATAAAATTTTAGAAAATATGGTGAAATTAGATTATAAAAAAAAAATAAGTAGATAAAAAGATATTTTAATTTAAAATAAAGATGGATTATTAGTTGAGAAATGACACATGTCATTTTATAATTGGAGCTCTTTATCTTAATTTTTAGTGGTTATGAGTTAGGTTTGGACTTTGTTAGAAGTTAGGCTTGGAGTTTGTTAAGAAGTGACACATGTCATCTCATGATTGGAGCTCCTTATATTAATTTTTGGTTAGAAAAACTCTTTCCATAATAAGCAAGTAAAAAAGTCTGAATTTTTAAGCCTTCTAATTTTAGAAGGCCTAAATGCATTATAAAGTACTCTCTCCGTCCTAATTTAAGTGTCCACAATGGAATCTTTATACGTCCCAAATTAAGTGTCCATAGAATATTCTAACCAATGAGATGAGACTTTAGTGGGTGAAAATGATATTTGATTGATGGAGAGTGTAGTTAGTGGAATTTTATAAAACTTTGTGCATATGAATAGTGGACACTTAATATGGGACGGAGGTAGTAGTATAGATGAATATGACTGAAACAAACATGCTATGATATTGAAAGAAGAAATTATTCAAATTAAATAAAATAATATGTTTTAGATATTAGTATATTACATACATGTTTCGCGTCATTTGACCATTTTAGATGAGTTGCTGGACGTGACATTGATGCAAGACCATCAAGAAAAGCACTTAAGCGGGCTCTTTTGGAAAGGGAAGTCTTCGAAACCTCCAGGAAAGCTTTGTGATCAAAAGCTTGATATATCAGATAAGAAAAGTGTATGTACTTTGTTACTTTGTTATGTCAAACCATGTATATATGTTGTGTAACAAATTGGACGAATAAGATGCACGGAAATGTAATAGCTACAAGGACTAATTGATGTGAAATTTCTAAGCATCAACGCAATGCTACCGCGGCAAATATGTCACTAAATAACCAATGGATTCATTTATTATAGCTTTGTAATATCTCACTTTTAATTTTAGTCTACAAGCTCATGTATTAATAATTTGGAAAAAAGTCCATACATAAATTGAATAAAGAACATTTAAAAAAAATAGGCATGGACAATTTTGAAACTTTTATATATGAATAAAAACAAAGAGGTTAAATTAGCATGTTCAGTTGTTTTTACCAAACACGTTTTATAAATATTCTAATACATACGTATATGACCCAAGTATTCAAAAGAAAATCGACAGAAACAATCGTTACAGATGAAAGACAAGACTCGAAGATGGTACATCAGTTTTGGTGTAAGAGACAAAAGAAAAATACCTTAGTTCTGTGTAGTATAAACTATGTGTTTGAAATAACATGTTTTGCGTAACGATGATGAAAGTCACTCATGTATTTGATATTTTTTTCTTGAAACAAGTCTATTTACAAAAACTTACTTAAACAAACTTCGTTTATTCAGTCGAGCACCCTCGAATCGAAACTAAGCATAATAACTGAATTTGCATAACCCTTGCAATATCAATGACCTTAACCGTTACTAGATTGATGCTACTTCATGGTGATCAAAGCCCGTGCATCACACGGGCCACGCTGGTGTGTAATTCTTGTGTTGGATATGAGTAAGAAAAAGTAGATTACGTTTATGTTGATAATAATCAGAATTTTTTGAATATAATAGCTTCGAATCCTTTGGGAGACTTTGAAGATTTATCACTTAAGACAATATGACTCTCAATGTTAAAAAAGTGCCCCAATATAAATACTTGCAATGATAACCATTTAAAATTCCAGCTACAAAAACAGAATTTCAGTTATATTACTTTTACAATGATCAAACCCCAAAGAAAGTCAATCTCTTGTGTGCTTACTTCGAGTTTTTAGTATGGCTTTAGCAATACATATTCTCCTTGTTCTTCTCATAATCTCATCAACCTCCTTATGCTCTTCACGGCTATACTTTTTCACCCTTCTTATAAGACGGTGTGTTTTGACTCCTAAGCCAAGCCAATTGGTATCACGCTTCATCTTCTCTTCACGTAAAGCCGTCTCCAACAGCTCAATTTTTGCAACGTTTGCAGAAAACATGTTAGATGTTTCGAGTACATCTTTCTCCAAGTTGGCTAGGCTTTTAACTGCCATAGCGTTCTTTGATTTTGCACTCTCATAAACCTTCAAAATCACCTTCTTTGACTGCACCACAAAAACTGTTAGTATTACTAATAGAAAAATTCACATAAAAGGATACTCTAATTCGAGAAGTAGTAGCTTAGATTGATGTTGGCTGATTACAACATAAGGAAGGGAAACACATGGTAACAAGGGTTATTGGGCCTGTTATTCAGGACATGTGTGGCTTGTTAACTACAGCAGCATGGGCCGACTTATGAATGACAGACTAGTGAATTAAAAGGGTTGACTCAAGATATGCACTCACAACTGTTCTGCCATGAGTATGACCATTAAAGGGGTAGTAACACTAATATTTTGGACCTATGTATATATGGTAAAAACAGGTCTAAGCAGAGAGATTTCAGCATCTGCAAAGCAGCAACAGCTAGGGCGGAATCATCAAATGCAGAATAGCTAAATACAGGGGCTAACAAAAGGAATAGCTATATAAGTAGCATTACAGTTGTAATCAGAAGATTCACATAAGCTGAAGCAATAACGTTCAGCACCAACAAAAGGAAGGTGAACCAAATTTTAAATTATCTAACTAAGATAATGAGCCCCATTTTAATTTTAACTAAATACATCCTAATTACCTGATATATAAAACACAACAATCGGGTTAAGATAACATAGTTTTATAGCATACAATCTTATATCACATATTGATGTTATAATAACTAAAGTACCTGAAACATGACAGTAATAATAAGTATCCACTATCATCAGGATCTCCACCATACAACATACTCACCAATTTGCTCTAACTTAACTTTTAGTAGTAATTCTCACACTTTGCCATATACCCCTCCCACAAAAAAAAAGTTGGGGCTAGAAGTGTAAATAGTTTAACTTTTAAGGGTACTTTGCTTATCAAAACTGAATCATAACAACTTTTGTGTGCGTGATATACTCTATATACAGCCAATAAGTTACGTGAGCTTTTACATGACCTTTTTTAAACAGCATTTTATGAGGTTTGAAACATGCTTATTTTTATTCATGAAATATGCTTAGTAATTTTGTTCGGCATATACAGCTCCTGATTTTCATGTATAAGATTATCAATACAGCTCCTGATTTTACTTTATCGTGACCGTTCATCTCTATTTTATATGTGACAATGCAAAAGTCAGAAAGATTTTTATGCAGGAACAAAATTTTTAACATTTAACGATTTCGGCTGCCCTATAAAAATCACTCAAGTTCCACCACTGCACACAATACCATGTTCACTTGCTACTTGTGGTACAGGGAAAACAAGATGTGTAGTAGGTGACATCTCCATCGATATATCACAAGTGGTCGGTGGCCTTACAATCTTACCCTTTTGTTAATACAATCCCCCAACCCCAATTTTTGTAACTCTTTGCTAATTATCCTAAGTAATACAATTACTAAGTAATGAAATTACAATTACCAGTGGGCGCGGAACGTTTGGAAGGCCTTGCTGGTGCGGGAAGTCTGGAAGGCCATACATAACCATCCTCCAAGAACTGGTAGTTTCATTCACGGGTTTGTAGCGGAATCTTTGTCGTTCTCCATATCGTGTTGTTTTGTCCAAAAGGTTGCAATGGAAGATGAAAGATTTCCTGGTTGTTTGCCAGACACCCTTCGCTCGATCTCGGAAATGGTGATACCCCTTTAGACTATATTTTGCATCAGCAGGTACTTTGCAGTAAAACAAGTAGTACTTGCGTGTGTCAAGTATGTACTGATGGAGATAGTGACTTTCTGATGATATTATTAGAAATAAAAATAGTATTCAACAACTTACTTATGGTATATATACAATTTAATTTAATTAATAATTGATACTTACTGATTATTATAGTCGGATGATTGCAGAAGAGATTTACTCGGTTCACTCTGTCAGGAGAAATATCATTTCCATTATTTAATCGAACAAGAAAATCGATTAATTCTTCATCGCTCGGGTTGAAAAAACGACCAATGGGAAGATCGTTATACTTCCGATAAAAATACTCCTGATAAAAGAGAAAAACACAAACACGAGATTGTAAATAAGAGCAGATGTCGTAAAACAAACATGTTACTCCATAAATAGCAGCTTAACACAGACACTTTTATATACACAATGAAACAGATCTGGTCAAGTTAATTCACCATTAATCAACTTTCAACATTTTTCCTATATAAGAATTGTTAATTTTTTGTTTTACCCGTTTGGCTTGTTAGATAAAATCAAATCAAAATCCTTTTAACAAGTGATCAGCATTAGGAAAACACACTTGGCTTTTTTGTAACATGCTAACAACACAAGAAAACCCTAATAAGCATAAGGTCAACAAAAAATGAGCAATTCTGAACAAACTGATGCAATATTATGCACCGTTTTTAATATAAGTTTCGATAAAAGATGTAGAGCACTTGCCTTCGTATCTCTCATGTTTCGGATCAAGTCCAGCCCCTTGTTAACTCCTTCACCAGAAGTAGCACAGGTGCGCTGGATTTTTTTGGAAAGCCAGTCCAGCCCCTCGCAAAGTCCTTCACCCTTGGTGGCACATGTGAACTGGACGCGACTGTAAAACAAAATCAACCCGCTTACAATGTTATCAAAATCAAGTCAAACTATAATAACTTAAAATTATATATAAGTAGTCTGCAACAATTATTAGTTAGAAAGAAAACACAATCTATAAAACAAATTGGTTTAACTTGATCAAAATATGAAGTGTAAAATAAAATTTGAATGTTAAAACCCAAAGAACTAAGGGTCTGTTTGGTTCGCAAAATGTTTTTGAAAAAAATGTAATATAAGTCTAAATGAAGTAAAAGGTCATCAAAATGCGTAAAATTTCCTAAATCACTTTACTAATAAAAGCTTATTATAATTATTGTGATATAATAACTATTTCAAAACTCAATAAAATAGTTTGCCAACGAAATGACCCATTTTGCCAACTCTATCTGTAGCAGGCAATGCTCCTAACCCAAAATTCACAATTGTTTGAAGTCCTGAAATCGGAGAAGATCGGGACAAAACCGGTCTGGATAAGGATTCGAACTGAAACTGGTTAGGCGCCACTAAGGATCAGATACGACTGCGAGTAAACACTAAACTCCCTTTTAGAGAAAAGAAAGACAGTTATTGATCGACTAAGGTCCTTAGCCTACGTGTAACCGTCTTTTTCCCTAAAAGGGTACCTAGTCCTTGATCAAGATTTCCATCCCATCCTTGGCGATGCCTAGCCAGCTCTTGTATAAGTATCGTCCATACGAATTTGTCCTGATCAGCCCCCAATCCGAGGACTTAAGCTAACTGTTTTGGTTCCATGAAAATTACAATGTGACCACATATCCAATGTTTTAAAAGTGGAGTAGACATCAATCTGATGAGAGTGATGGGTTACTGACTAAACCGGTTGTACCAGTCTCAAAATTAAAAACCAGGTGAAGTCATAAATAAATAATAACAAATTCAAAATTTACAAACATATATTAATCATTTTTATACTTAGGTTTATATGCTCAATCTTTATAAGTTGCTAACTAATATACTAAAGTTGAATTCTTTTTTAGTTTTAAGCCAAAATGATACTTGTCCCCTCCTGATAACCCATTATCAAATCCCGAAATACTTTATCGATGATTAAAAATATAAAAGATAAGAAAAGCAAGCGTTGCACATCTCAGGAACAATTAAATCTGTCTCCAGTATTTACTATTTTCATCTTCTTTGTTCTTCTATAATCTGTTCCTTCTTCCTCTTCCCCAACATTGGTCTCCCCATTCACTAACGAATTCTACTACCGGTCATGGGTTCACTGGTTATACCCGGCAATATTCAAAATATCTTACATTGAAAAAATAAATAAAACTGTAAGAGAAACATTACCGGCGGATTGGTTCGATAGAGGAAAGACCGAGACTTTCAGTAACCTCAGCTTCATCCATTCCACCATTCCGATCTTTTTTGTTAGCAAATACAAGAAGAAACACATCCTTAAGTAATTCCTACAGTAAAGTAGTACATACATTGCTCTCATTAAGAAACAAATTGTGCAGGTACTACAATGAAATAAAATATTGCAACAGATCTGCAAACAGCATTATTGATTTTTTTTTTTTTTTTTTTTTTTTTTCAAATTCTGATTTATCAACACATTTCTCAGAACAAACCATAGCTAATGAGGCCAAGCTTTGAATAATCTTTACCATAAAACATTTTGTAAAAAAATGTGAAGACTTATAAGGGAATGTTTATGAAGCTGAATCATGTTGTTGACATTTACAATCAATACAGCATAAGAGAGCAAGAGATGTGATATGCAGTGGTGCAGGGAAAACAGCACTTTGGGTGAAAATATTGAAGCAATCTATAACTTCTGATTCAAATGGTGTTCAAGAATAGAATACTGACACAACTGATTTAAGAAAAAGAAGAAAATTGATAAGAGCATTAGCATATAACTGAAGCACGGGTCACATGCTCTAAAAGGGGGACATATGCAAGTAGTATGTATCAATTATCATGTTGATTATTAGATAGTTTAAGAGGAAAAAGGTTCAAAGATTACCCAAAGTGAATCTGTAATTAATGCCTAAAATCTCTTTAAATCAGTTTACTCAAAAATAATCAATAGATTATTATGTTATTATATTTGACACATAATAAACTTTTAAAGGATTGTATTATTTCCAGTCAGCAGGTCAACCCAGCACAACCCACTTCGAATCATACTAAAAATGACCCGTTTTGCCCACCATTTTGCCACCTCTACAGTGAAGATAGGTAGTTTGGACGTTTTGTACATTAACAAACAAATAGCTTATAGCTTGGTAAGCATATTAGCATCACCATAAGTGATACGGAGTAGCATATAAATACACACATGTAAAATTTAGTATTCTACTAAATATATTATGCATCAACTCATTTAAACTGATGGTGTTAGAATATGCGTTCAACATTAATATTCACCTCGTTCAACAACAGATGCAGCTGATCTTTTGCCTCAACAATTCTACTCTTATCACTGCTGTCAACCACAAAGATGAGACCCTTTGTGTTCTTGAAATAATGACTCCACTGTTGACGAGTCTGCACATATAATACATTGACGTACACCAGTTATTTCATTAGCACCAAGTGTGTGTCTTCACATTACATCCATCCCACTACAAGTTTCCCTTGGCATAGATGCAAAGTGAACTGTATACGTACTCAAAGAGATGTAAAACAAAAGAAAATTTCTACCTCGACTTGACCCCCAACATCCCATGCAACGGTACTGATGTTATCATAATCAAAAGTTTCCACAAAAAGTTTTTTATCTGCACAAATAAAAAAAGTCGAATAAATTCTAAATACACATCTTGGTAATTGCGTTTTATTAGTCAATCGAAACTAAAGCAGCAGTCACCACTGTTATTGATAAGCGACCCTCTACCTTACTGAGATTATAAAAATATACTGTATATCATAAGTTACTGTGATGAAGTAATATTTTGAGGCTGAATCACACACCATAAAGAGGATTTCATCTTCCTTAACAGAAGTCAACTAGTGGCAATATAGATATATATTCACAGAAACAATATAACCTTTGACTTCCATATTCGTTACTAAATACATTTTTTAGTATATACGAATAACAAAAAGAGAGAATGGAGTACCCTCAGAAAAAACTTTCGATATGTTATCACCGAGCTTTCTTAAAATGGTGGATTTGCCAGCTGCACTGAGACCCAACATCAAAATAAACATATCTTTCTCGGTCGAAAGCCGTCTGAAAGGTTCGGTAAACACCGTCTCATTTCTGATGATGAAATCTAGAGACAAAGTCAACCGTTAATGGAAGTTTATAGATTTTAAAGAAACAAATACAATATAACAACTGCAGATTGTAACTATAAACTATTTGATCCTAAAATCGGCAAAACAGGCAAAATGATGACTCAACAACAATCATGTGATGGATTCAAAGAAAAACATCAACTCGTAGATCTCCTATATATCAAAATATAACACATTAACACGACGAGACAACTTAGTGACGCGTCATCACTGAAGCTGTTAAAAAAAGATCTCGATCTACCATTTGACAATTTGACCAAATATAAACAGCCTACATTGGTAAAACTACACTTGTTTACCATAAATATTTTTATAGCTGTATAGACACACTCTAGGCGTATAAACCATTAAAAGCTAAAAAAACCAAACTTAGGCTACAACGTTAAGATCAGTAGGAACTCAAGAATTAGTCCGCTTAACCAAACAAATCGCATCAAAATGCACATAGCTGTGAGCAAATTCTTTTGTGTAGTTTGATCACTTATTACAAAAAATGCCGCTAAAAACTAATAACTCAGAAACAAACATAAAACAGAACAATCTCCTAAGATGCAATATCGCACGCATAATAGATCTAGTGATTAGAAGTACGTGACCACAACTGCATAACTAAAAGCTACGATCTATAAGTCAGGTAAATGATCATTTCACTAGTAGCAACTTCAAAGAACCTTTATTATAAACCTCAGAATTTTTACCTCACTCACAACAAATCATTTCTTAACAAATGAATATTGGATCACAAAACCTTAACCCTAACCATCCAAATCTAAAATGCGTCAAATTGAACCCTAACTGCATAACATAATCATCGACATTGAAGATACAAACCACAAGTAAATAAGCCAACTTCATTACAACAGCAACAAATCATTTCATATCAGCCTCTTGATACCTAGCTTACGCAGATGGGATAACAGACTAACGATTTAAACCTATAACACACAAACTGAGCCGTAACTCGCAGACGTCATTCACCAATTCCAAAAACAAAAACATTTATAACTTAATTAACCAACCTTTGTTTAATGTTCCTCCACCCTCAACAAAACTACTCATCGACTATAATCATTTGTGCTAAAGCTTTCTTACTCTATTTTTGGTCAAATTTTGCATCATTTTGTTAACATCATCATGTTCAAACGTAATTTGAGTTTGACCTGCACGTAGTTCATCTATGTATGGTTTGCACTTCTAATAGCTTTAGCTCATCAAAATCTATTGACTATCCATTACCTGTTCCTAATCTTGGCCGTTTTGCTATTCGGTATTTCATCTGCCTCTTCCTCTTGTTCTCCTTACTTTTAGTTTTCACCATTTTTTCTCGAGCAGCTTTATGTGAGTTTGAGCCCGACATCTAACAAGAATAATAATCATTAATATGACTTTTTCAAGGATATAGTATTCTAAACATTCTGACATGCATATTATTTCTACGAATAAGTTTTCACTAGCATTTGCAAGCATATAGTTGAACAAAAATATGTTCCAGCTTATATAGCCGCCTTATGGCTTATTTGGTTTTGGGCTTATGTTTCATAAGCTCACTTTTTTTGGGCTTATAGAATATAAGACGAAAAGTTTTAAAATAAGCCACAAAAAGTGAGCTTATGAAACATAAACCCAAGGGGGTGTTTGTTTAAGCTTATATAACGGGCTTATGACTTATTTGGTTTCCGGCTTATGTTTCATAAGTTTACTTTTTGTGGCTTCTTAAAAAAAACACCTTCTATAAGCTCATTATGACATAATAAGGTTTATATAAGACGAAAAGTTTTAAAATAAGCCACAAAAAGTGAGCTTATGAAACATAAACCCAAGGGGGTGTTTGTTTAAGCTTATATAACGGGCTTATGACTTATTTGGTTTCCGGCTTATGTTTCATAAGTTTACTTTTTGTGGCTTCTTAAAAAAAACACCTTCTATAAGCTCATTATGACATAATAAGGTTTATATAAGACGAAAAGTTTTAAAATAAGCCACAAAAAGTGAGCTTATGAAACATAAACCCAAGGGGGTGTTTGTTTAAGCTTATATAACGGGCTTATGACTTATTTGGTTTCCGGCTTATGTTTCATAAGTTTACTTTTTGTGGCTTCTTAAAAAAAACACCTTCTATAAGCTCATTATGACATAATAAGGTTTATATAAGACGAAAAGTTTTAAAATAAGCCACAAAAAGTGAGCTATGAAACATAAACCCAAGGGGGTGTTTGTTTAAGCTTATATAACGGGCTTATGACTTATTTGGTTTCCGGCTTATGTTTCATAAGTTTACTTTTTGTGGCTTCTTAAAAAAAACACCTTCTATAAGCTCATTATGACATAATAAGGTTTATATAAGACGAAAAGTTTTAAAATAAGCCATAAAAAGTGAGCTTATGAAACATAAACCCAAGGGGGTGTTTGTTTAAGCTTATATAGCGGGCTTATGACTTATTTGGTTTCGGCTTATGTTTCATAAGTTTACTTTTTGTGGCTTCTTGAAAAAACACCTTATATAAGCCGAAAAGTTTAAAAATAATAAGACACACAAAGTGAGCTTATGAAACATGAGCCGAAACCAAATAAACCATAAGCCCGCTATATAAGCTTAACAATTTTGATCACTACCAAACCTTATCCAAACACCCCTTAAACAAACAAATCATAAACCCTTGAAAAACTTTAGAAAGAAAGAAACAAAAAAATAAACCCTAGAAACCTTAAAGAACAACTAAACAAAACAAAAAGATGCATTATACCTTAAGAATGTGAAGAAAAAAAAACTACAGATCAAAACTTAGGCCGTCAGAGGTTTTTGAAAAGGTTTAGAAAAGACACATGAAAATTTTGTTGTTAAATTGTAAGTTTAATCCTAAACTTTCGAATTGTAAACGTCAATTGCAAAAATCGTCCTCGTAGTTTGGATAAATTGTAGGTTTAATCCCTAAATTTTCGAATTTGTTAGTCATTTTACTTTGTAGTGAACTTTTGGTTGTACACAATCATTTTGTGAATTTTATTTTAGAGTAAAAAACACGGTTGGTCCCTAATCTTGTACATAAACATCACGTTGGGACAAAACTTGTCTTTTTCATTGTGAGAAGTCCAAAACAAGGTTTTTATAGTCTAAATGAGTCATTTGACCCAATTTTCGTTAGTCAACGTCTGTTATCTTTTGTCAAATCCGTTAAATGATTGTTTTGCCCCATATATAATATGCTTCTCCATCATTTTACCCTAGCTATCATACACACACTTTCACTCACCCCACCTCTCTTCCAACCCGTTAAAAATCTGTTAAAAGAGTTTTTATTTTCAAACTTTGGTTTTGGTAGCATATATAAGAAGTCTAATCTTCACCAAAAGTTTTGGTAGCATATATAATAAGTCTAATCTTCACCAAAGCAACACTCTTTGCAAACACAATATACCTTGTTCTCAACACTTTAACCTATCTGTAATATGAGCTATGTAGTAAAAATCGGCCCAGGCGGTCGATTAATCCTCGCATAATCGCTGATCGCTCACTAAGCACCTTGATTTATCATAATCGGCCTATTTAATTGGTTTGGTCAAAGATCGCTTAAAAATCGCTCAACAAACCGATTAATCAGACAAAATCGGTCTAATTGGATTAATCGGACAAAAGCGCTTAAAAATTGATCAACAAAATCGCTTAAAAATCAGAAAAAATCACTTAAAAATCGGTCAACAAACAGATTTATCAGACAAAATCGGTCAAAGGTCGCTTAAAAATGGTCAACAAACTGAGTAATATTTATGTTTGACTTTGAACTTTGAAGAATTATGTATTATGTCTATATTTGAACACTTGAAATATTTGAACTTTGATGCAATACATTTATCCCGTACATATAAAATAATATAATATCTAAAATTACATTTTTGTGCATAAAAATTCCAATCCGGTTAATCCCCGATAAATCCCCGCCTAACCGATTAATTGCTAGGCCCTACCCAACCGCCTCACTAGCGCCTAACGATTTTTACAACCTTGAATATGAGATGAAGAAATGACAAAACTAGTTTTCACAAATTACAACAAATTAACTAATAGTTGGTACTTAGTACAAAAAGGATTAAAAAGAACGAAAAAACATAAAAATACTAATAACTATGGGAGAGGATCCTCTCAAGTAACTTGACTCAAGTTAGAAGAATCCCCAATTATTGGATAACAATCAAAGGTCAAGATTAAAAGTGTCCACTTTTAATCTTGACCTTTGATTATAATCCAATAGTTGAGGATCCCTTAACTTGAGTCAAGCTGTCCCACCAACTTGAGAGGATCCTCTTCCAATAACTATTCCCATAATGATGAGACAATGCTAAATGATTATATGGATGGGATTTAAGAATGGTTTTGGTGTTAATTTTAGAGAGAAAAGCAAAAATTCAGAGAGAGAAGCAGAAAAAGAGAAAACATGAGGGTGGTGGTAGTGATGGTATAACTATTTTATTAAGTGCACCGTTCGTCTCTAAGGTTGTACCACCAAAATAATCAACCAAAATGATAAAATGACCATTTTGTCCTCATGTGCAAGGCACATGGGAGAAGATAACAGACGTTGACTAACGAAAATGGTCAAGGGACTGATTTAGACTATAAAAACCTTGTTTTGGACTCCCCACTATAAAAAGAGCAAGTTTTGTCCCAACGTGATGTTTAGGTACAAGATTAGGGTCCAACCATGTATTTTACTCTTTATTTTATTATGTGATTCTAGCATTTCTCATTTATATAATAAATGCAACTATATCGTTTAGGCAAGACAATAAAAGAGGTAAGTGTGGAAGTTAATCAAGGAAATCCATTAATATTCTGTAAAAAAAACTTTCAAAACAACTCGGATTTTAAATTTTGCACAAAACGTTTCTCATATTTTTTATCTTTTTTTTTTTTTAAATTTGAATTACTTTCTCTTAGTTATATCATTGCTCTCTTCATAAAACTAACGGAAAAAAAATTATACTTTTTGCGTGATTTTAGGAATCAAGTGTGATTTTACACATAGAATTACACCATGAACTAATCATGGCCCTTTTTTTTATCAAAACAAAAACCCATTTTCATCATGTGTCTTTAGAAAATTTGGGTCAACATTTGTTACACCCGGATTTCATACTAATTTTATTATTATTATTTTGAATATTAAATCCAAAATAAGCATCGCATCATAATTTTCAACATTAGAGTACCAAGCAATAAGAAATATTTGCTTACAATCCAGTGCAACGACTATCCAACATAATAATAAGACTAAAATACACCGTTGGTCCCTAAACTTGTATCGGATGATCGCGATGGGACGAACCTCGCTCTTTTCATCGCCACGGGTCCAAACAGTAGCCATTAAATGCCAGATTGGTCCCTTGACCAAGTCAAACTCTGATTTTTGTTTTGTAGTCAAGGGTATTTTAGTCCATACACATTTATACTTTTATAACACATTTATATTTTACCCCTTCATCTTTCATCCTCTTTATAATCACAACCCTTATAAGTTTCCTGATATGAATGTTGAAAAGTATAATTTTGTACCTAAACATAAAAAAACGTAAAAAAACGGACGAAAACGTAAAAAAACGGACGAAAACGTAAAACATCGGACGAAAACGTAAAAAATCGGACGGAAACGTAAAAAAACGGACGAAAACGTAAAAAATCTGACGAAAACGTAAAAAATCGGACGAAAACGTAAAAAATCTGATGAAAACGTAAAAAAAACGTACGAAAACGTAAAAAAACGGACAAAAACGTAAAAAATCTGACAAAAACGTAAAAAATCGGACGAAAACGTAAAAAATCTGACGAAAACGTAAAAAAACGGACGAAAGCATAAAAAAACGGACGAAAACGTAAAACATCAGACGAAAACGTAAAAAATCGGACGAAAACGTAAAAAAACGGTCGAAAACGTAAAAAATCGGAAGAAAACGTAAAAAAACGTACGAAAACGTAAAAAATCGGACGAAAACGTAAAGAAAACGGACAAAAACGTAAAAAAAATAATATTAATATTAATAGTTAATTAAAAAAAATGACTAAATTTGCAAAATCTGGCGAAACACAGGGACCATTTGCGTAAGAAACTGAAAAGTAATAAATAGAGAAGGGTATTTTAGTCATTTGATCTAGGCTAGGGACGATTTCTGCCCCAAAGTTTCCCCACAGGGACGATATTTGCACTTTCCAAAGATTTGAGACGAAACGTGCAATTTTGCCAAAGTTTAGGGACGATTTTTGCAATTTACTCATTAAATTATATGTATAGTCAAACATTGCAATCTTTTGGGATGAATGTTGAAAAGTGTATATGAATGATCCAACTGTAGCACCAGAACCAGTTCCATCAGGTGAACCTTTTTCTCATCATTTCAGTTTAGTTTTAAATGAATGTAAATAATCACAACCTTTATAAGTTTCCTGATATGCAATAGAGATGGCAATTTCGACATATTTACTTGATATGCAGATACGGCTAGGCCAAAAGCCCGTTGTAAATATTATGTTTTTATAAACATACTCTTCTGCACTAATTATCTACTGCAAAAGATGGACAAATGATGTTTTGGGTCAACCTACTAGCTTGTTAATGAGCTTGCCCGATCTTCCATCATGCCATCTCTAATATGTATAACTAATATGTGGGAAAGCAGATACACAAGTTGAACAACAAGACTCGGAAGATGATGGACCTCCTCCTGGGTGGGATTCCAAGTGTGAGTCCGAACCTAAAGTTCAAGAGGCATGCCTTTCAAATCCTCGATCAGGTCATTTAGTTTCTTTTCATCAATCATTTTATAATTTTAACGGAAGGAGGTTTATGTCAACTGAGGTAATTCTTGTGTCCTAACGAGTATGTATATATAAGATACAAAGACGGGGAATGTAAAACTGTCTGTGCAGAATGAAGATGGTCCTGAGCCACAATCATTGTCACGTCCTATTACAGCACCAGAACTAGTTATATCTGGTGAATTTTTTGTTCTTATCCTAATAATTTAAATACATTTTTTTATTTGAACCTTCTGTTGCTACTTTTTGTTCCGCTTTTGAATGATAATTTGCTGATAAACATAAACCTAATAAGTATAGCGGTATGTGGGAACTCAGATGCAAATGTGGAAGAACAAGACTCAGAAGATGACGGGCCTCCACCCGGATGGGATTCCAAATGTCAGCCTGAACAAAAATTACAAAAGACATGCTCATCAGGTCAGCTATATAATTCTTCTGAATTTATTATAATTGAATCTTATTTTCTCACTTTTGACCACCTTGTTGGCATATCAGACTCGAAGATGGAGGATGGCCAACGAGACATGCATGATGATGAAGGGCCTCCACCAGGTTGGGAACCTAATCCTCCGCAAGAGTCACAAGCTCACTTAAGAGTGTCATTACCTGTAGTTCAATCAGGCAAGTTTTTTCCCATCACTTTACATTTTTTTTTCTCTCTAATTTATAAGCTATATCATAAGATCTAACATGTGGATGTGTTAAGGTGGAAGAATGGATTGTGAACAAAACAATGTCAAAGTTGTTAAAGAAATTCCTCAGCCACCTTCAAGACAGCAGTCTATTACTCCAATTGAACCACAAGTAGCGATGTCAAAAAGACCAAGGTCGATAGAGCGGTCCATTACTCCGATTGAACCACAAATACCAATGCCAAAACGACAAAGGTCGTTAGATAATCCTGGTGAGTGTTACCCACCTACATTTCGGCATTTGGTTTTTTGGTTGTCAAATTTGATGTATTTAATTACTTCAATAAAATGTGAGGTAGTTAACGTTATAAAAACTTACAAAATGACAAGTATTGCTTACAAAGTTGAAAAGGAAAAACTTGTTTGCCATTTGTGCATTCTCGACAACGTTGCAGTTTATGGCTATATTTTGTCAAGCGAGTAACTGTATGATTTGATGCAGAAATGGGACAAATGGTGTGTGGTGCGTGCCGCCTATTACTTAGTTATCCAAGAGTTGCTCGATATGTTGAGTGTGCTTGTTGTTTGGAAGAGAATTATGTCCTCGAAGGTCCATTATGCTGTTTCTAAATGCACATAAGAATCAACTTATTTTTTCTTTTATATTGATCATTTTATATAGTACATGGATCTTTTTTTTTTTTTTTTTTTGGTTCTTGACACTAAATAACTTTATGCAGAACATGAAGTAGGGCGAGTCGCATGTGGTAGTTGCGATGTGCTGCTTATGTACCCCTACGGGGCACAAAAAATAAGATGCAATAATTGCAAGTTCGAAACAGAAATTGGGGTATGTTCTTGTTCTAGACCATTTTTTTTTGTTATATTTCCATTCCACTGCAATATCCTGCTAATTTGATACAACCAAAGCCGACATTTTGGATCATTTTTACTTATGAATGAGTTGATTTGGATTATTTTTGTTCTTTAATGGGTCAATTGGGTAAAACAAATTTGTTAGATAA
Organism: Chrysanthemum seticuspe; assembly: GCA_019973895.1. Taxonomy (NCBI): domain Eukaryota; kingdom Viridiplantae; phylum Streptophyta; class Magnoliopsida; order Asterales; family Asteraceae; genus Chrysanthemum; species Chrysanthemum seticuspe. Next base: position 39,177,221 of record BPTQ01000009.1, read on the forward strand.
AAGGTTATGGGTCAATCCAACTTGAACCGTACCAAAATAAATGGTTTTGCCTTGAACCCGACATTGCATGTTACCCCAACCTGCTCGCCCCGATCATTTTACATCTTTGGATACAACTAAACAAACCTTGTGTTTCATGTACGTGTGCAGGATCAAAACCGACGTCCTCCTCTCTCTGAACACAAGAAGCGAGCAAGACAACATTTGAGGCGTGTGCAAGCAGGCTGAAATATACAAGTAATACAACCCATCGATTTGGATACCTCTTGAAGAGTTTTCATTTAATACTTGTATACGTGTACATGCTATAATGCTTTATAGTTTATAGTCATGAGTTTGATCATTTTTCTACCATGGACCAACTGTAGCACCAGAACCAGAACTATACACTTCATCTTTCATCCTTTTCTATAATGCATTCAAATAATTTATATACACTTTTCAACATTCATCCCAAAAGATTGCAATGTTTGACTATACATATAATTTAATTGTTGTACAAATGATATGACTGTGATCAAACTGAGATCACATGAATGATGAATGTTGGGGGAGATGATGATCTTGGGGAGATGAATGATTTGGGTAGATGATGAAGATGATGAAAGATGAATGGGTAAAATATAAATGTGTTATAAAAGTATAAATGTGTATGGACTAAAATACCCTTGACTACAAAACAAAAATCAAAGTTTGACTTGGTCAATGGACCAATCTGGCATTTAATGGCTACTGTTTGGACCCGTGGCGATGAAAAGAGCGAGGTTCGTCCCATCGTGATCCTCCGATACAAGTTTAGGGACCAACGGTGTATTTTAGTCTAATAATAATGATAGTGCAACGCTTGGTCCAACTATGTTGGTCCTAAATCCTAAGGACACGTATCACCATCACACACGCAGGATCAGCTATAAAGCCTTTGTGAGTCTGCGATGTTTTTAGTAAAAACCCTCGTAAGAATAATAAAATTCGAGAAAACCTTTTTAAATGCAACCAATCACTTTAAATCAACTATATCACATCACATATCATTTGCCCGATGAGAAGGTGGCACACATCACATATTATTTCAAAACCTAATAAAGAGTGTTATCTAGATTGATTATAACACTTGAACTTGAAAAATGTGATGATCCCTTGAAAACTTCTTGTAGAACCGGTTCTATGTGATGAGGAACAAGAGAGAAGAAATTATTTTGCTAACTTGAATAATTGAAGATTGAATGAATGAGGTGAAGACTTTTAAGCTTGAGTAAAGATATATACTACGTAAATTTTTCCAAAAGAGCTTAAAATAATAAGAATGCTCCCAAAAATGATTTTTGTAGCGTCTGAGTGTTTCCGAAATATCGACTAGGACGCACACACTACC
>BPTQ01000009.1:39189199-39273068 GCA_019973895.1 Chrysanthemum seticuspe
ATATACTTGTACAATTATTAGACAATGCAAGTAAAGTGTACATGTAATAATAATAACTTGTAAGGTAATTGATAACTTTTTGGTACAAGTAACTTTTTAATAGATCAAAATAGAATGTAATGAGATACTAAAAATTTTAAAAATACTTTCCTTGTGAAAATTGAGTGATAAAATAATTATCGTACAATTTTTAAGAAAAACGACGTAATAATTAAACTTTAACGATTAATGTACCAAATAGATTAGAAACACTAGGAAAACTAAAAATATAGTTTTTATAGACTAAATGTAAGTTTAAAAATACCTCGGGATCATTTTTGAAAGTAACTGGTTAAATATTTAAAATAATAACTCACGCGATAAAAATTATTAAATATAAAAATTACGCGTTAAATGTGAAATGAAATGCCATGAATGAATTAATATGATGCATATATAATTTAAGAAATGACCGGAATTTGAGAATTGTGACAGTTTGGTTTTAAAGAGGAATTTTTTTTTTTTTTAATTTTCGGCCAAATATAGCCGTTGTCACATGCAACGTCCCTTTTTTTTCAAAAATACGCTGCTACAAACACACGGGTTACCAAGCCGATTTTGATAGCCGAATTTGATACCCTAGGTACCGGCGGCGGTGTTACCGCTCGGGTACCCCTACCCGAATTGGTACCCGATGCCCACTCCCTCCCCTCTAAGTGCAACCATCAATATATATCCAACAATAATATTGATATCAACAACATATATATACTACATATGTCACACTTTATAAAAAAACACATTTGATTTGTGCCTCCATTTTCTAAAACACGTGTACTCACCTTGAGGTCTTATAAATAATTCTTAAGTCCTATCAAGTGTCACAAATTCTTAACCATCTATTTTAGAGAGGTGATTTGCATGTTTTTTAAATTGATTGAGACACTTTAAATTAGAATGTTCAAGGTGAAAATGTGTAAAAGTAATATAAGTGTATAAATATCATAACACTTTAATTTAAAGTGTGTCAATCAATTAGAAAAATATACAAATCACCTCCCATTAAGTAATTCAACGTACTAAAATCAATTAACATGTCCTTTCCAATTATGAATACTTTGTCTCCTATACAAACGAACTTGCTTATTTATATCTATGCTATATAAAATGCAAAAATTGTCAACAAGTCAATAATTGAAAAAATGAAATTCGAAAAGTGGAAAATATGGTTTGCATGATAACTTTGGAAAGTATTCATGGTTTGCAAAGAAATTTGTCATTCGTAAATGTCAAACTTGATTTCTATTACTTTGCATGGTAACTTTGTTTGTAAAAAAACTGTCATACTATATACTCTCATATCATTTATGAATTTCAAACCATGTTAAAAATTTTTGTTAGAGTTAAATTATCGGATATTACAACCGTTTGTAATTACATTTTGATATTTTCACGTTCTATATTGAATGTTAAACAAAACACTTGCCATAATATCGGATATCGTTAATTGTTTACCACTAGAAACCGCTGCCGCCAGGCGCGGGTACTCACATAGTAAAATAAAAATAGTCAAAATGAAAAGTGAAAAGTTAAGAAAGTGAAATGTTAAATAAATTAAAAAGGAAATGTTTAAACAATTAATTGTGTGCAAGTGAAAAACTGAAACTAAAAAAAGAAAATGTTGAAAACATATGTTTGATAAGGAAACTATTAATATACATCGAAAACCGAGGTGCCCCGAGACACTTCAAACCTGACATGTTGACCCGGTTTAATTTGGCCCATTTTTTCGACCTAACCCGTCGGGTTGACCGATTTAAATTGACCCGTTTTTCGACCCGAACGATTCAACCAGTTGAACCACCCGGGTCGAACCGGATTTCAAACATTATGTTCAATCTTCAAAATTCTCAAAATTTTATTGTTTTTAATTTATAACCCATAAACTTTTTTTATCACTAAAATTATCTGCCCTTATAATATTCTGTTAGTGTGCACGGACACTAATCTATTATCCAACAATGTCTAATGTCTAATGTGTTAACGAGTACACTCCCTCAGTCTCTATTATTTACACAACCATGTTAGGCTAGTCCCAGTCGCGACCTGGGACGACCTGGGACAACCTGCGTCACGTCAGCTTTCTCTCTTCAGCGACCTGAGACAACCCGGATGCCCCAGTCGACGACCCAAGGATTTTTTTTTTTTAATTCAAACATTTTTAACATTAAATTTAAATTTCATTCAAATTAAAAAAAGCATTACATTACGAAATAAAAAAAAAAACATTACAATACGAAATACATAATTATATGTCACACCCCCAAATTACCTGTTTTGCAGCGGAATGGAATTCCTGGGGATTGACTGTCATAGCATCACAATCACAGTTATATTGAACGACCTAAAGTGTCGTTTGGAAAATACATCGTTTGATTTAATAAAACAATCAGAGTTACAAAGTATAGGTTCCAAATGAAAGTTACTATGTGCGGAAAGTAAGTTTAGTACAAGTCAAACGATGTTTTTAAAGTGTATAAATCCCATGTGAGACGCGTCGTCACCGCGACTCTATGCTATGTCCACATGCATGCCATGAAGTGAATGCCTTAGATACCTGAGATAAGACATGCTAAAAGTGTCAACACAAAGGTTGAGTGAGTTCATAGAGTTTGTGTTGAAATGTAAAGCCTTTCAAAATCGTTTATGCAGCAAAGGCATTGTAAATCCACTCAGTTCCAAGTTCCGCCCATACAAAACTTGCAACCTGTGTGTTCACAACCCACTGCCAAAATATGTATAGTTTATGTTCAAACACACATCGTCAAATGAATTCACAAAATAGTGCATAACTTAATGTATCAATAGTTACTTGATATAACACATATGAGTGTTGTTTCAAATCGTTCCAAGACCGTTAGTTCATGATTATACCAAGACCATTAGACCATGATTGTACCAAGTCCGTTAGTACATGACTATACCAAGACCATTAGACCATGATTGTACCAAGTCCGTTAGTACATGACTATACCAAGTCCGTTAGTTCAACATTATCCAAGTCCGTTAGATCGTGATCATACCAAGTCAGTTAGCTCAATGATTCATGATATAGAAATTCTAAGTATGGCGATATTGTTACTTCGTATGACTAACCATTCAGTTCAGTTAAATATGTAGTTGCAAATAATCATGAATGTCATAAAAATAGTTGAGCATGTATCTCCCCCAAAGAGTTGAATAAAACAATTAAAACAATTGAAAATGGGGCTATGGAAACTCACTTGGACAATGATGCGATGGCAAAAGTGAGTACACCGAAATATAGCGTGAATCTCTAAACTGACCTATTATGAATGATATGATATGTAATAAGTCATGATGTAATGTTATGCATGCAATTCGGATGATATTTATACCACTTATGAATTTTTAAAAATAATCCTTTTCGTCGAAAATATAATCTTTTAACGTCTTGACCATTTTTAAATTACTTCACATGTATTTACGTTGAAATGATATCCGACGATAATCATTTGGTGATTTATTGTGAAAATATTACTTTTCGTCGTAAAATAATGTTATTGAAATTTCCATGAAAATGACAAAAACGGCCTCTAAAAGCTAGTCGTAAAATGGTGCACGTCGAGCGTTAGGAAACAAACTCAACGGTTTTGGGAAGCTTGCATCATAATCTCAAAGTTTTAGTACATGAATTTCCATCCTAGAGGTCTCGAACATAAAGAAAAATAGAGGTTAAGTGTGGTACTTTTAGTCCAAAATATAGTTTAAGGATGGTTTTTCGGCAAAGTTTAAGTAAACGTAATTAATTCATTACAACTCCGCTAAACAAACGATCGGACATTTTGGAAAGTATACTTGGCGATTTCACTTTTACTAGAAGACATCTCTTTATGAAAAGTTCTAAATCAATGTTAAAAACAACCTTTAACTTGGTACTAGTTTTTGCCGCAAAACTTTGTTTATTAGAAATGTTTTATAGTTTTTCTTATATGATAATAGTTACGACAACTTTTGTAAACATGTGTAATTTAGTCGTTACAAATCCGTTTTCTACGTTTTAAAGATCCTTAGCTTTGTATCGAAGTATACTAACATATTTTTAACAAATCGACATAATTTACAACGTCCAAGCTTCATTTTTGACTCGTACAAAACAAATATTGTTTGCTGAAATTTCCAGAATTTTGTATTTTTCGTCGCCAAATTGAAAAATTCATAACTTCTTCGTTATAACTCCGTTTTAATCCGTTCAAGCGGCCACGGTTTCGTTTTAAAGTATATTTTCTAAATATCTAGCCTAAAATATTATACCCACTGTCGGATTTTCCAGAATTTAATTTTAAGGACAGACCCTTTTCAAAACGTGTCGAAATGAGTTTTTCTCGCGCCAAACCTATTCTAACCCATTCAAAACAACTCCGAAGCTATTCTAATCCTACCATACACCTTCTTAGGGTGTCATGGGTTCCTAGACATCACCAAAACTAATACATAACAAGGAGTAATTATAGGATGGATTATATATATTTAACACTTAAAAACCTTAAAAAGTGGTATAAACATCCATGAGACTTGCATGTTTTCTCAAATATGATGAAATAAATATATCAATGAATATGAAATATGATGATGAGTATGAAATGCTTACTAGTAATTGATGAGGTTAATAGAACAAAGGGTTTTTCCTAATCACCCAAGGTTTTTATTTCAAATCCTTAATAAAGAGTGAGACTAGAGTATAAATCTTGTCTTGAAAAATTATATGTGATCCTCCTTTGGTCTTATGGCTGCCGAATTTGGAGATGAAGAGAGAAAGAAATGCTTGACTTTAACACTTTGAAATTATTTGATGTATGTGTAAGAGATAAGTGAAAAAAATGCATTTACTAATAGAGATATTTAGGAAATCCTAACATGACTCACCATATATGTCGACATACATGAGAAACAAAATTTGAGTTTTGTTTTTGAGTAGCTTTTACAAGTATAAGTGTAATATTTAGTAAGTTATTTGAAGTTAAATGATAAGTTGTAGTCACTTTTGAATATTTAAGGTAGCGTTAGATAAAAATAAATTTTCACGGGTCAAGATAAAATATATTGAGGTCATAAAATTTATAAAAATACATATCTTGCAAAAATTGAGTGAAATAATAATAATCGTGTCGTATTTAAGAAAAACGTCGTAATTATATAAATACAACAATTTAGTTACAAAATAAATTTAAAACACTGGGTAAACTCATAATATTATTTTTATAACTTAATATGAGTATAAAAATATATCAGGATAATTTTTGGAAGTAATGGATCAATTGTTCAAAATAATTAATCACGCGATAACGTTTATTTAATATAAAATTTAACGTTTAACGAAAAATGCAAAACCATGCATAATATTGATATGAAATGATGACAATGATGTTAATGAAATGTAGACTAAACTTAGTCTATATGAAATGACCTCGATGATATGATCGTGAATTCACAGCTAAACCATTAAGGTTACGTGAATTTGATACTCGTAAACCTAGTTTACGATAAACGATAAATGATGAAGCATGAATAATGTTTTGAGAATGACCTGAAAATACGAGTTGTCACATTATAAATCTAATCTGAATGCTCCCCGCATGCAGAGTCATACGAGGGAGTACGAGAACGAGCAAATCCCTCGAACCGAGCCAAATCTTCCTCGTCTACACCATCGTCTTTGTTCTCCCGATAGCTCCAATTGATTTTGGTGTTGATGTTGTTCGTTATCATCGAAACACACCGCCACAACTTGTCAACAACCTCGCGATCTTTACGGGCTTGATCTTTCAAAAATTTGTCGATCACAGCTTTTCTTTCAGGAGTAATGTCGTTGCAACTCTGGTAGTTTTGTCTCATTTGCTCCTTCTCCGCTTTCGCCTGGTCAAACAAATCGATGACGCTTATAATAGCGTGTTTTCGAGCCTCATCGTCGATATTGCATTGATTTTGAACGTACACTTGCATATCTTCAACAGAATGGGGGAGACGGCAAGCCATATTAAATCTTGTGTTGAGAAGTATTTTGAGGTTGAATTGTGTTTGAAATTGTGTGTTAAGAAATGTGTTTGAGATGAAGTTGGTATTTATAGAGTGGTAAATTTGGTTTAATTTTTTTTTTTTTTTTTTAGTTTAAGACCAAACGGTCACATTTTAAACTTGTGTTGCATTTGACATCGGGCGCAAAGTCACTCGATATTGCATTTCCTCCTTGCTCGACCGATGTGCCGCCCCACCTTCACAATCGATGTGCTCGATGTCTATATCGGTTGTGCACAAAAAAATTGCACACCCAACCGATGTTATTACTTCGAATGCGACAAGCCTTACTTTTAATCTAAAGTAACTAAAATACTTGTCACGTTTAATCTATATAGCAAGGATTAGGGTAAAAACTGTCAAATATCTAAACTTTAGGGTCGATAATGAAATTTATCAAATCTTGATGGGTTCTTATGAATTTTCGAAAATAAGACAACACATGCAACTTACGTATTGTACGAATTCCAGCTTTTGCTTCCTGACAAGATTCCATTTCCTTTCTTTTTAATTTATTTAATTAATCATTTATATAAATAATTTATATAAATAGTTTAAACATTATCTTCCTCAACAAGATATCACAATCTGCTATTTCCGTTGGAGATTGTACATGTCAACTGTTAACCCCACATAGCATATACTTCTTACATTTCAAAATTACTGTTACAGCCGAAAGTGGACAATTATTTTAATTTTCAACAATTCAAAAAAAAAATTCCTTCACTAAAATTTTTTTTTTTTTTTTTTTTTTTTTTACTATAAACCGAAAGTGAACAATTATTTTAAGACATCTAAAAGAGAAAATGTGGACTAATATTTTGAGACGGATGAAGTATTGGACTAAGGAGCGTTTGTTTATTAACGGGAATTACTATGGGTATGGATCAATATGGGTTTGTAAACCCACCATACTTGGTGGGTATGAGATTTGCCTATTTGTATGAGTTGCATACCCATATCTTAAAGTAACACCCACCAATCAAACAATTTATTAGAAATAGAATCCAATTTTTCATTCTCATTCCCAAAAATCAAACGCCCCCTAATAGTGGAATTAAATGGTCTGTCAGTGGACCGAACAATTTAAAACTATATTTAAACGTTGAGGGTATTTTGATTATAAATAAAAGTATAAAACTATGGGTGTAGGTATCGCTGGTTGTGATTTAACAAAGTTAACCAATCTATATCTATATTTATATACTATATATATAAAGGAAAAATCAAAAAGTGGAAAAAGAAAAATTAAAGCTAGAAGAAAGAAAAGTCGAAAACATATATTTTAAAGGGAAACTATTAAAACACATTGAAAACCGGGTTGACCCGGGACGCTTCAAACCCGACGAGTTGACCCGGTTTAATTCGACCCAATCATTCGGGTTGACCCGGTTTATATTAACCCGTTTTTCGACCGAAACGGTTCAACCGGTTGAACCACCCGGGTCGAACCGGGTTTCAAAACATTATGGGTGCGTTTGGTAGGGGTTAATCGAAATGGATATGATGCAAGTGTTTGGTTAAGATATATATCTTTCAAATATTGGATTGAAAGATATATATCTTCTATACGGAGTATAGGAGTCCACGAGCCAAGGTATCAAACTATCATAGATGAAGGACCCACTTTATACCTAAACCGATACCGATTGTGATTCATAATAGCATATCAAACGCACCCTATGTTTAATTCTCAAATTCTCAAACTTTTATTATTTTTCGTTTATAACCCATAAAAAAAATTTATCACTAAAACTATTTGCTGCCATAAAATCTCGTTGCTATGCACGGGTACTCGTCTAGTTTGGTTTAATAGGTTTTGAGAAAAAATTATTGGCCGATTATCCAAACTAAATTTTTAAAGAGTCAATCCAAACAACCGAGTTGAACTTAGGTTCAATTGGATAAGGCACGTAAATCAGATTGTGAAAATAGTTCAAGAATAATTAATAGAGTAGATTCGTTCAAAAAAAATTAATAGAGTATATGCCAAATAAATCAATTTTAATGCTAAATAATCAAAATTGGTTCATTTACCAACCCCAAACATTTGATGCCTGAAAGTCTAAATTAACTGTGTTACCAGTAGTATATTACACAAATTGTTCCATTGGTGGGGGTTGGACTACGCGTCTTCCTCCACCACGCACACAAAATAAATAAGTCATCATTAAATCTTGTTAAACCATCGGCTAGCAATTCGACCGTCAACCAATTAGGTGCACAACTTGTCACGCAGACAATTGAGTTATTTTATTTTATTTTTTTATTACTAATATTATTTTTAGTGTATTGTGAGGTATGTTTGTATTTAATTAAGATATTTTATTTAACAAAGTTAGTGTGGTCTTACTATACATGTTTGGTGGTAGAGAAAGAAGTTGATGTGATAATGAATTGAAGGTGATAAACGAATCACTATTACACCTAGTCCTAGGAAAAATAACATGTCTATTTACTGTTATTTTATGTTGTACATATTTTACTAGCCATGTCTTCCAAAAAGTAAATAAAACGTGCATTAAGTACTGTTTTTTTTAAGTATTTAGAGTGATATATTTTATTTGACAAAGTTAGTGTGGTCTCATTATACATGTTTGGTGGTAGAGAAAGAAGTTGATGTGATAATGAATTGACGGTGATGAACAAATCACTACTAAACCTAGTCCTAGGAAAAATACCATGTCTAAGAGGCTTGGGGTATGGACGTATGGTAACATGTTAACACCAAGTTTTTGGTGTCACCTCAGCGCCACGTCATTTCAACATCAAAACATTTAACACAAAAAAAAACACCCCTTATCATTAACACCAAATAACACTACATTTTAAGACCCAACCTTTAAAAAAAATACAAATTACAAATTAATCTCTTAACTAACATTTCAATCCTTAAATAAACCTTTAACTAATATTTAATTCATTAAATACTATTACAAATTAAAAATACTTTAAAAACATACTTAAATTTTAAAAACATGCGAAAAGTTAAAAACTAATAATAAATTACATAAACTTTGATTAATAAAAATTAAACATTACATAAAAACTATGATACACATAAGTTTCTCAGCCATAAACTAATCTGAATACTCTCCACATGCAAAATCATATTCAGGATAATCCCCAAACTCCAGCCTGAACAAATCATCGTGAGCTTGTTCTTGCCTCAACAACTCATCCAACACAGTAAATCCATGCTCATCAACCGGTTCATCTTCATCTAACCTAAGTTGATGAAGCTGTTGTGAAACGGAACCAGTTATAATGTTTTCCTTGTGCATCCAATGGATCTTGTGACTTATGTTATCTTATATTTGTGACGCACATCTCCCCAACTTTTTCTCAATCTCGTTATCTTTCCAACCTTTCTCTGCCAAAAATTTGTCGATGACAACACGTCTTTCATCCGAAATGTCTTTGCAATTTGCGTATTGTTTCCTCAGATCCTCTTCGAGGTACTTGCTTTGCTAAACATCTTGGATAACTCGTAAACTTTTTCCTTGCGAATGTTATCGCCATCAATCAGTTTCTGAACGCCATCCTTGACTTCTTTGACAGTATGTGGGAGATTACAGCCATGGTTTTGGAGAAAAAAAGGTTTTTTTTATAAAGAGGGTCGGAATGTTTTGTGTGAAAATGATTAGATAGTTGTATAATATATATGATGGGTTTTGGAAAAATATGAAAAAAAAAATAAAAAATAAATAAAAAAGCTATTTAGAGGCTGTTTGTAATTTATTTATTTTATTTTTTTATTATAACTTTCTTTTGAATTCAAAATCAATATAAACGTTGAGGGGTTGATTGTGTAACTTTTTTTTTTTTTTTTTTTTTTTTTGTTTTTTTAATTCAAATGGAACTAGCCGTTAGAGGGTATTTATATAAATATTTTTGGAAGTTTATGTGTTTCGATCTAAGTTACTACAACAACGTAAATGAAAACGTGGGGCAACGTCATGGTAGCCGGTATGGTAACGCAACACCAACACGCGTCAACTCGGCCTTAACAAAGTTGGGGCGTTACCGTACCCTAACCTCTAAAAGCATTAGGTATCATGACAAAGTTTTGCTCTTTATTTAAATCCCACAAGGTGCCACATCACAATAATAAAACCACTTTAAAATACCTTTTATATCATAATACCGCACAAATTCTCCATTTGACTCTCATCCACCCAATTGTTTTTTATTTTCTTTAATAAACCTAATTTAACTTCAAAAAAAAAAATACGCCTATCTCTTCTTCCAAATCTGATCTTAAAAATATAATAATAATATACTAATAATAATAAATCAGTATCTCATTTCATTTGTTGATTTTGGACAAACAAATATACCTTTATCTATTTTCTAAATCAACCTAACGCAAACACAGGTATATTTGATGCATTTCTTCCAAATCTGAAAAAAAATAAAAACAAACAAATGAATAAATAAATAAATAAAAGGTTATCGTCTTCATTCGATTGCTGCTTACACGCACACTTTTTATTCATACACACATAAAACACAATTTGCTTTATACATCGGGAAAAAAAGAAAGAAAAGAAAAGATATAAACTGACAATTGTTTGTCGTTTATTTCGTCGTCTACACAACGATCTCACGGCGAAGGAAGATGGTGTGGCGGCGAGGGGTGGTGAGCATGCCATGTATGCATGGCGAGCTCCTCTCGTCGTCATATCGGATGCTCTAAGTATCATAACATGTTAACATCCACCTTTTTGAGACCCACAATTTTATTTTATTTTTCATTTTTCAAATAAACTAAATTTAATTAATTCAAATAAATATACAATAACATTTTTTTTAAATAATAAATAAATAAACTTGTTAAGAAAAGTTTAGTCCGCTCACATAAAACCCATTTACCATCATTTTTCTTCTTTTTTATCCTTCACCTGCACATACACACTTTTATTATTCACACATAACGGGCGCGCGCATACACATCAAATAAACACACAGACACACACTAAAAAACACAAAACAAACACAAACCCACTTTTAAATAGAGTAAAAAATAATGAAAAATAAAAAAAGAATAAACATTACCAACACCACCACCAACACATGTTGGTTTCTTTTCCACCCGGTATGGTAACGACCCATAACGTCGAGCCACGTAGGCATAACACCCGGCTTTGCGTTATGGTACCTTCTGCTCTAATAGAATTTGTGGATGGATTTTTACAAATTATTAGTGTTATAAAAAAAATCTTATCCTTTTTTTTTTTAAGTTACACCATAAGGAAATGTCAAGAGTTGTCATGCATTTTTCCTTTTAATATAGATGAAAACATTATTAAGTCAACCACTTTATTAAAGCAACATTGTTTTAAAATTTATGTGAAAATTAAGTTTTAAAAGGTATTTTGGGAATTAGACATTCCTTATTTTTAGATTTTGAAGTTTAAGCACAAACATTTTTTATTTTGTCTAATAAAACAATGCATTTGGTTGCCACTTGAATATACAAAAACATACCATATTGTCTAATAGTCTGATTTTGTATGGAACAACAGAAATCACAAATAAAAAGAATTAAGTTTCTGTCATAAAAACAAATAATGATATTAACAAAATCAAACTCCAATATGTGGATTCTATTACAATCCCTATCCCTCTTAAACTTTACAACACATGAACAATCCTATTTCCTTTCTTATTGTCACCTTTTCTTGAGAATTTCACTGTATTTTATACATCTATTTTCCGCCGTATGTAAGTTTTCAAATGCTAACAAGCTCTACAGTACTGAAAGTGGTTTACTCTGACGCTTCAGGCCCTGCTGAATCTGATAGCTAGACCGACGCTCATGTACAGACAGGACCCGGTCCAACAGATGCTGTGGCTCTAGACCGACGCTCATGTACAGCCAGGACCCGGTCCAACAGATGCTGTGGCACCGGTTCACCCCTTCTTTGCTGATGGGGGATGCTTGCTGTGTGAGCCAGTGTTTTCCACTTATCCTGTAAACAAAACCAATTTGCATTCACTATTTAACATTACATGATGCGGACAGTTATTTGCATGGTACTTTGGAGGTGCAAAACGAATATGGAAAGTTAATTTCTAACCTTCAAGTCCACAACTGTTCGATGATCAGCATCATTAAAAGCACGTATTTTAACCTCACGCCATCTGCAAGATTTTGAAAGATATGAAAAATAAGTTATAGTAATAATGAACCATGTGCTCTAAGGCTTCTATATCTTAGAACTCAAAAGGGTCACAAAGTTCATACTTTCCTGGTCCATGAACTTCGACTGCTTCCACAAGTGCTTCTACTTCTGGTATAGAGAACGGTCTCCTAATTCTACGTTGTGAGACTTCACATTTCTTTCTTGGTTTGTAGTGAATCAGTCTGTCCGAGAGTGCCTTGGTTGTCACATCTGTTACTGGTACAAGAGTTTTGGATTCTGCCACTTTTTCTTCTGTTAGTACCTTGGTATTTTCTGGTATACTTTCTTGATTCTTATCGGTGTAGTTGTCTAAGTAAGTTTCCAGATCAGTATATGGAGAAGAATTTGAGTATCCCACATCCGTAATGGGACTTGCTGAGCTGGAAATAATACAAACATCCATTTAATAAAAACAATTCTTAAATGTAAAGATCTACCGGTAACAAATTGTTTATTACCTTAATGGTGGTTCTTGTTGACTCGGGAATGGGGAAGCTTCGAGAAAACTAGGCTCCAAAGTGAATCTTAAAATCCCGAGGTCAGAATTATGAGAAATACCCATCTGTTGTAGGGTCCGGTTATTGTCTATGACCTTTTTGCCTTCAAGAAGTATACCTACATTTAGTTCCCCTCCTAGCCTAACTTTAGCAGCGTTCATAACAAGTCTCTGTGTAAAATAGTTTATAAAACCAACAGTATATGATTACAAAAGTATGGAAGTTTTGCCGTTGAGGGAATAGTATATAATGAACTTATAGGAAGAATAAATCATGCTCAATATGAATACCTTTAATGAGCCTATAGTCGCAGTCTCCGGTATCTCACAATACAGTTCCGGCACTTTGAATGATTTTATGCTAAATTTCACTATATCACGATAATGGAATCAGTTAGTTAGCAGAGCAGCCAAGATGAATAAAAAAACCATCAGAATTCTGAATAATACCAGTACCTTCATTTGAAGCAGCAAGAGTTTGTGTCTTGTCTCCATTGGGGTTCTTCTCATGTGATCTATCAATACTTTCACTATCTGCCCCCTGAATATATGCGTTTTTTGATCTTTGATGAAACACCTTTCTCCTTTTAGCAGCAGCATCTACTCGACACCTTTTTCGCTTGTATATATGTTTCCTATTCTCGTATAGTGGCTTCACTGCACCATCTAAAAGAACCAAAAAGTGATCTCATTAGAAATAGAGCTAACATGGTTATCTAAAACACAAGATAACTAGTGAAGTAGAGTCTCCACTCATTACTGAGTTCATAATCTTTCGTTGAAGTTACTTTGCAGTACCTAGAAATCAACAACATTTTTCTTAAGCTTCTATACTTAACAGGCGACTTAGATCTAATCAATTACCTTAAGTTGAAGTTATCAAACCTAGAGGAATTATCATCATCATCTTTAATGCTCAATTTTACATATCCTGATACGAATCCTGCCAAGGGTAGTAATTCAACAGAAGACCTATTCTTAGGGAGGACTTGGCAACTACTTTATTTTGTAACATGCACTTTGAAGAGTTACTTTGCAAGTTAGAATCAGTTAGCTTGCATGCATTTGTTTAGGAAGAATAAGTAGAGGAGTAGTGTTTCCACTATCCCATGTTTTCCTATTAGTTCCTTAAGTTTAGGAGTCCACTCTTGTTTTCTTCACTATTTATATTGTAACTTTGCATTGAATGAAAATAGAACAGAAAATTGGCTCAAAGTAATCTAGTTCCCTTCTTAATTTCTTAGAGATTTGCTAACTCAATTAGCTATTTATCTTAGGAGATTGACCTCCTCTAATTGGTCTCTATCATTTGGTGCTTTCATCATTCCTTACTATGCCTCCCAAACGTGACACACCCCCAACCGAAGAAACCATGTCTGCCATGGTTGAAAACATATCACAACTTGTTGCTTCCACCAAACTACACAATGAACAACAGGCCGCTTCATCATCACAGCATGCAGCCCACCTCGACATCATTATGAAACAACTAGCAACTCAATATGAGCAAACAGCCCAACTCATTGCCACCATCGCCAAAACTCCACCCCACGACCACCACACATCACCGTCTACCTCACAACTACACAACCGCGACCTCCAAATTCGACAACCAAAGCTTAACCTCCAGTCATTCGACGGCTCCAACCCTCTTGATTGGCTTTTCCAAGCTGACCAATACTTTGCTTTCTACAACATAGGTCCCGCACAACGCCTCGCCATGGTTGCTTTCTACCTATCTGGTGATGCATTAAGCTGGTACAAATACCTTCATCACAACAACCTCCTCACATCATGGGATGCGTTCACACGAGCACTCGAAACGCGTTTTGGTCCCTCTTCATACGATAATCACCAGGCCAGCCTTTTTAAACTTTGTCAAACATCCACTGTCACGGCTTACCAAACAGAATTCGAACGGTTGAGCAATTGCGTTGTGGGTCTTTCCCCGCAAGCTTTACTTGATTGTTTCATATCGGGTCTTCGCCTCGATATTCAACAAGAATTAACCCTTCTTCGCCCACAAACTATCACACAAGCAATCGGTTTGGCCAAGCTTATTGAAGACAAACTTCACGATCAAACCATCGATCGTCCAAAGCCCGTTGCGTGTTCCAGTACTACATCACCACTTATGTCAACGGCCCAACCTTTGTTAGACAATCCTCTCCATCAGACTCAATCCATTCCGATTAAGAAATTAACCCCTGCTGAAATGCAGAAAAGACGCGCTGAGGGACTTTGCTACAATTGCCCGGAAAAGTACCAACCTGGTCACCATTGTAAACCACCACAGTTTCTTCTCCTTCAATCAGGATACGAACCCGCACCAGCCACAACAGACCCACCGTGGGGGCTGTCTACCATTGACTACGACGATGCAGGACCTTGAGGACAAGGTCAATCTTAACGAGGGGAGTATTGATACGAATCCTGCCAAGGGTAGTAATTCAACAGAAGACCTATTCTTAGGGAGGACTTGGCAACTACTTTATCTTGTAACATGCACTTTGAAGAGTTACTTTGCACGTTTAGGAAGAATAAGTAGAGGAGTAGTGTTTCCACTATCCCATGTTTTCCTATTAGTTCCTTAAGTTTAGGAGTCCACTCTTGTTTTCTTCACTATTTATATTGTAACTTTGCATTGAATGAAAATAGAACAGAAAATTGGCTCAAAGTAATCTAGTTCCCTTCTTAATTTCTTAGAGATTTGCTAACTCAATTAGCTATTTATCTTAGGAGATTGACCTCCTCTAATTGGTCTCTATCTACTAAATGAACAAGTATCTAAACACGAGTCTCTAACAGTCAACTCTCCAATTTCCTTCTCAACTGCCACCAAGTTAACATTACTCCCAACCTTCCCCAAAATATGGGGAGTGTTTACATTATAAACGTGAAGAGTTTAAGTTCAGTGTCATACTAATAGATTCACTCGCAGCACTGCTTCTTTCCCCATCAAGATGCTTGACTTGGACTTGAGGCTGTTTGCAGTTCACAACAGTGCCGCTATTGTGCTCTTTTTGTTCCAACTCCTTCTCACTTACATCCGTCTAAAACAATAAATTATAATAGCATGTAAATACAAGTTTCAAAAAATTACACAATAAAGGCGTTAAAAGACACTAAAGTATAAACTCACCCTTAACGACACCGGAGATTTAGTTATCACGGGGGCTTGGATACTCGTCTTCAACACCATACCTGTTTATCAAAAAATCAGAATCCTTTCAATAAATTTACGTATCATAACTGCAATTTTAAGGTATTCCAAAACTACACATAATAACTCAGTAATTAATCTCCCCTAGTAGATCTTATTATATTCAACAATCAACAACACATAATATGGTTTATTTAATAAATTACCAAATATAACAAAAATATCCTCATTAAATTAAATCACATCGAACGAACAAAACGAATGAATTTAACAAAACACTAAATTCGAACAAAATGTCGCACAAAAATAACCATAGATTCAAATAACATGAAAAAAAACTAACAGAAATGATGGAAATTCGGTGTTACCTGATTCGAGACACGATAACGTCAATTTGAATTATGTTGACTATGTAGTGTGGAGTTAAATTATGACCAACAATGTGGCTACTTTGTTGTATAGGAAAATAGTTTTAAGTGCCAAGGCAATAGCAATAGACTTTGGACAACTTTCACCACATTTGACCTATTTCCTTCTTCGCTTATTTCTTATGGTTGTTTTGTTTCTTTACATTCATAATGATGTAAAGAGAAAAACAGACTTATAATTCAACGATGTTTTTAAATATATATAAAAACAATTTGGGAGGCTGCATGCATTAATACAAGACTTTGGACCACTTTCAACCCATTTGACCCTTACCCATCTTGGCTTATCTTCTCTGATTTGACCAATTTCAGATAAGTACTTTTCTACCGTAACTTATTGAAGTGATTTGAGCTACACTTTCAGTGGGAATTAGTCAAGTTGTGTCCAGAACAGGGTGTGTGAGTGAGACTGCATTTAAAAGGTGGTAGATAGGCAAGTCAGGCGGATTTGGTAATTAGTCAAGTTGGGTTCAAGCAAAACAAATTAAGATTCCACAGGCCAAACAGATCAGGTCACGTTGACATGCAAACCATTTTGAAGGAGTAATGTTTGTTGTGACGTTACTGACATCCACATAAAATGGTTGATATGTTCTTATAAAATTTGTAGCAGCAGAATTAACTAGGCCACGTGCTTATTTTTTTTTAACTGGCTTTAAAAAATATCATGGTCCCATACCAGATAGTATGTGAGAATTACGACCATGTGGGGTGCCGTTATTTGCTAACAATATTGCACTGAATAGGCTAATAATATGGAAGTTAAAAGCTTATACTTGAGTCGAAAAAAATGCTTTTATGAAAATCACCCAAACAGAATAATTTCACAAGCTCGAAAACTAGTTAAAGCAAACACGATCTAATATCCAAATAACAAATGGTAAACCATAATTGGTAAGGCTAGCTAATATGTTGCCACGCCCACAATGTTGACTCTATTTCTCAAAAGCAACATTTACATATTGTAAACACCTTTTTTTATAACCAAACAGAATTTCTACACTCAATTAGTTTCATTACATTAGCTCATCCACATCGCACAAAATCCTAAAAGTACACATCAACTCCTTGTTATATTTATTCAGAATTTGAGTCATTCGGTACTAGTTCCAAAGTAATCACATATTCTAGCCAAAATTCACTTCAACTCTATCGATTTTTCATTTTTCGACAACCTAAATTCTATGCTCAAATTTTCGTTAATCTGTTTCACTACATTTGCCTTAAATTGCAAGCATCAACCTATATGCACTTCAACTCACCTCTAATAGGTCAAAATCAACACAAATTAACATATAAGCACATAAAACTTGTTACTAATTCAACTACGTATTAAAAAGCACATAATGAGCACAAAATTTCAAAATAATACGTAAGCAGCACATAATCAGTTGTATGATACTTAACTTGATAACGGTGACAATAATTGAAGACGGTTACGGTGAAGATAGTGCCGGAGTTAGGGTTTCAATCAACGACCAGATGTAGAATGAACAAAATGTCGCACAAAAACAACCAGAGGTTCAAATCACATGAAATGATTCGAGAAACGATAACGTCGATTTGAATTATGTAGTGTGGAGTTAGATTATTTGAATATGATGATGGAATTGGAATTGGAAATTTGGGGGAAAAATTGAAATGAGAAATTTGGGGAAAGAGAGGGAAGGGTGGAATGGTAATTATTATAGCCGGAGGGAACTAAGTAAGGGTCGGTGCGGATTTAGGTAAAAACCGACATCCGTAATTTTGAATTTTAAAAAATGAGAGTCCACTCAGGGGTGTGTTTGGCAAAAGTAACTGTGAGCTGTAGTAGTGAGTAGTAGTTGTGAGTTGTGCAGCTCACTACTCACCGCTCACAGCTTCTTATAGAAGCATTGGAAAATTGAGCATTCCTAAAAAATAGGAAAGCTCACAGCTCATTTGCCAAACGACTAGTAAAAATCAAAATGCTCATTGCTCACCGCTCATCGCTCTAAAAAGCTTCACACCGCTCCGTGCCAAACATACCCTTAATATTCAGGATTATTTTATGTTATAAAAGCTTCTCGGTGATTTTATATTTACATCAAAAAGACTTATTGGTCGAAAGTGTGAAGTAAATCTCGGGTCATTGACCTTTTGAACACGAGCAATAGGTTGATTAATATTGTCCATAGCTTTTGTTAAGGTAATCTAATTTATATATTACCTCTTAGGCTACTTGCAGTGGACCTGAAAAGTCGGTCAAAATCATAGGTCGACCAATATGAATATCGGTCATCACCAATGTGGGTGTTTGGTGACAGTCGGTCAAGCAAGGTTTCAATCCTTTAATCGGTCGGCTTTTTGACCGATTTTTACAACACCCTCTTTTATAGTTTTAGTGATAAATACTAACTTGGTCATCTATGGCAATTTGGTCATGTCTGGTTATCGAAGAGAGAATGCTGTTGTGACATAGTCATGTTCAGTCACGACGGTATTCGACCTTAGCTAATATATAGACGTTTAGTCATTCCAATACATATGATTTTTTTACAAAAAGTAAAAAACATTTTCGTCCCGAAATGCACAACAAAACAAATTTGGTAAAAGATTTTTGATCCAAGATACAACCTAGTTGAGTATCAGGAGTCAACTAACTGCCACGTGTGGTTGATATTTGATGAGAAAAAAAAAGGTGAGAATTCAGTGGCATATTTTAGGGGTGAGCAGAAACCGCATCGCAAACCGCAAATCCGCATAAAACCGCAAAACCCACACCGCAAAAACCGAAACCGCAATAAAAACCGCGGTGCGGATCCTGAAAATAAAAAAACCGCATTTTGCGGTGCGGTTTCGGTTTCCACCAAAAAACCGCACCGCAATAACCGCACCGAACCGCAAAGTCATATTCAAATATATTTTTATTTTTATTTTTAAATAAACCAACTAGATCTCATAATTTTTGTATGATTAAATACTTTTGTTTATATTTTCATAATTAGTTATTTCAAACGTATTTTATTGGTTAATTATGATATACTGTCTATCAATTTATCATCGAAATTTTAAAAATTTCTCATCTCATTTGACTTTTATTATTGTAGAGATTTAAAATTTCATACTAATACCCAACATTTTGTATATGAGCATTGATATATAGGCCTAACTAAAGAGGCCTAAAAGGAGACCTACCGCATAAATGAATTGTACAATACTGTTACTGTACAATTTATTTATGCATTAGGTCTCCTTTTAGGCCTCTTTAGTTAGGTCCATTTATCATTTTCCTTTGTATATATATGTTTCTACTTAGTATGTAACCTTATGATATATTTATTCTATAATAAATATATACCAAAAATAGAATTTAAAAAAAAACTTTAAAACCCGCAAAACCAAACCGCAAAAACCGCAATTGCGGATGTGGTGCGGTTTTTACCAAAACCCGCACCAACCCGCACCATGCTCACCCCTAACATATTTTCGTTTTTTATTTGCACATTTGGTATAACATGATGAAGCAACATATGATGAATTGTACAATTGTTTATTGCACAGTTTAAAGTATGCAAAAAAGAAAGAAGAAAAAAAGTTTGCAAATCAGTGTTTTAAAACACAGTTCGACGTTCGACCCTACCAGTTCAACTGATCGAACCATGTCTGGCAAAAAAAAACAAGTAAAAAAAACCAGGTTAATCGGTTAGACCCGCCGGGTTTTAAGTGATCCGGGTCAACCCGGTTCTCGAAATCCGACCAGGTTTGATTTTTGTCACTTTTTATTATAGAAAACCGGATTGACCCGGTGATCGAACCGAATAAAAATATAATTTTTTTAATAAAAAACAAGGTTGACTCGACGGTTGAACCGGTTGAACTGGTAACTCGATGATTAGACCGAGTCGAATTTTGAATTTTAAAAAATGAGAGTCCACGTCCACTCAGGGTGTGTTTGGCAAAAGTAGCTGTGAGCTGTAGTAGTGAACAGTAGTTGTGAGCTGTGAGCAGTAGTTGTGCAGCTCACAGCTTCTTATAGAAGCATTGGAAAATTGAGCATTCCTAAAAAATAGGAAAGCTCACCGCTCCTTTGCCAAACGACTAGTAAAAATCAAAATGATCATTGCTCACCGCTCATCGCTTTAAAAAAGGATTGTTTTATGTTATAAAAGCTTCTCGGTGATTTTATATTTACATCAAAAAGACTTATTGGTCGAAAGTGTGAAGTAAATCTCGGGTCATTGACCTTGTGAACAGGAGCAATAGGTTGATTAATATTGTCCATAGCTTTTGTTAAGGTAATCTAATTTATATATTACCTCTTAGGCTACTTGTAGTGGACCTGAAAAGTCGGTCAAAATCATAGGTCGACCAATATGAATATCGGTCATTACCAATGTGGGTGTTTGGTCACAGTCGGTCGAGCAAGGTTTCAATCCTTTAATCGATCGATTTTTTGACCGATTTTTACAACACCCTCTTTATAGTTTTAGTGATAAATGCTAACTTGGTCATCGATGGCAATTTGGTCGTGTCTGGTTATCGGAGAGAGAAAACTGCTGTGACAGAGTCATGTTCGGTCACGATTGTATTTAGCCTTAGCTAATATATAGACGTTTAGTCATTCTAATACATATGATTTTCTTACAAAAAGTAAAAAACATTTTCGTCCCGAAATGCACGACAAAACAAATTTGGTAAAAGATTTTTGATCCAAGATACAACCTAGTTGAGTATCAGGAGTCAACTAACTGCCACGTGTGGTTGATATTTGATGAGGAAAAAAAAAGTGAGAATTCAGTGGCATATTTTCGTTTTTTATTTGCACATTTGGTATAACATGATGAAGCAACATATGATGAATTGTACGATTGTTTATTGCACAATATGCAAAAAAGAAAGAAGAAAAAAAGTTTGCAAATCAGTGTTTTGAAACACAGTTCGACCATACCAGTTCAACTGATCGAACCATGTCTGGCAAAAAAAACAAGTAAAAAAACCATGTTAATCGGTTAGACCCGTCGGGTTTTAAGTCATCCGGGTCAACCCGGTTCTCGAAATCCGACCAGGTTTGATTTTTGTCACTTTTTATTATAGAAAACCGGATTGACCCGGTGATCGAACCGAATAAAAATATAATTTTTTTAATAAAAAACTAGGTTGACTCGACGGTTGAACCGGTAACCCGGTGATTTGACCGAGTCGATTAAAAACCCGGTTTTTAAAACATTGCTTATAAAATTATAGTTCTAACTCTCAAGTTAAGTCTAGCCAACAACTTCTACCGTAACATATGATAATTTTTATATTTACATGTACCTTTATGAAGTATTAATTACTCCGTATTTTTCTTCATCTTATGAAAGAATTATTATTTGTCTAGTATCCAATTTTTACGCTGGTAATTTATTTTCATATTCGCAAACAAAAATAATTTTCAATATCCAAATTAGTTCAATAAAATCAACTCTAACAAAACTAGTTTACACACAAGTATAAATTTGCGCAATTTTTTATATAGTTCTTATAGGTTATATACCACCAGCTAAAAGCTAAGAGCACAAGGTATCATAGATACCAATAACACGTTATTGGTATGCCATTTCAGAGCCACATCATACACCCTTTCTCATAACACACCAATAACTAAAACACGCTCCCTCATAACACACTACCAACACTTTATTGGGTCCCACAAAATACCTCATTAAAAATACCCATTCACTCACAATACAAAAAAAAAACAAAACAAAAAGGACACAAAACATCACAATGGCATGAGCCATTCAAATGGCTTGGGAACATTTGGCTCACCAATGGCACAAAGTGCCGGTATGGTTGGCACGAGTTTAGCATGAAAAATTGATGCATTTGACGTGTTAATTGCTCCCATACCCTCTGCTCTAAAAAATTCACTAAATCCCAATTAATCAAACTACAAATGTATTTCATAAAATAATTATTTTAGTGAACAGTAAGTTCACTGCATGCAATTAGACATGTACGAACTACCAATTACAGTTTACTACCGACTTAACCACAACACACTATAATTAACTAAAATAAAAATAGCTATTCATTCATAACCATGCAAATAACTCCTAAAAAATAGAGTTAATTGCAGAAATCGTCCTTAAGGTTTGGTCAAATTGCAGGTTTCGTCCCAAAAAATTTAAAATTGCATAAATCGTCCCCAAATCAAACTTTTTTGCAAATTTTGGTCCCTGGCTTTAACAGCCGTTAAGTTAATTTCGTTAAAATTTACACGTTAGCCCCTTTTGGTCAATAACTCTTGCAGCGTTCATCCTTTTGGCCAAAACTCTTGCATAGTTCATCCTTTTGGCCAAAAACTTTTGCAGAGTTCATCCTTTTGGCCAAAACTCTTGCATAGTTCATCCTTTTGGCCAAAAACTTTTGCAGAGTTCATCCTTTTGGCCAAAACTCTTGCATAGTTCATCCTTTTGGCCAAAACTCTTGCATAGTTCATCCTTTTGGCCAAAAACTTTTGCAGAGTTCATCCTTTTGGCCAAAACTCTTGCATAGTTCATCCTTTTGGCCAAAAACTCTTGCAAAGTTTATCCTTTTGGCCAAAAACTTTTGCAGAGTTCATCCTTTTGGCCAAAAACTCTTGTAGCGTTCATCCTTTTATACATTTTCATATGTTTTTAATCGTCTTCATCCATTTTTATGTGTTTTGTCCAGTTTTATACGTTTTTGTTCGTTTTAATACGCTTTCGTCTGTTTTTATACGTTTTCATCCGTTTTTATGCGTTTTTGTTCGTTTTAACCGTTTTGGTACTATCTCAACATATTGAAATTTTTAAAAAAAAAGAAAAAAAATTTGAAAATAAGAAATTTGGAATTTTTTCGCAAATTTAAAAAAAAAAATTCCAAAAGAATTTGAAAAAGAAAATTGGAAAAAAAAATACGAAAAAGAAAATTCGAAAAAACCTTTTTTTTCGTAAAATCCGAAAAAAATTTGGAAAAAAACCAATTTTTTTTCGTAAAAAACTTTTTTCGAATTTCTTTTTTCTGATTTTTTTCGTAAAAAACTTTTTTCGAAAAAAGATTTGGAAAAAAAATTATTTTTTCGAAAAAAAAAATAAGAAAAAAAAACTTTTTCGAAAAAAAATTTGGAAAAAAAATTCTTTTTTTCTTTTTTATGATTTTTTTTTCCAATTTTCTTTTTCAAAATTTTTTGGATTTTTTTTTTCAAATTTGCGAAAAAATTCGAAATTTTTTATTTTCAAATTTTTTTTCTTTTTTTGAAAACGCTTAAAAATGAATGAAAACGCTTAAAAATGAATGAAAACGGACGAAAGCGTATTAAAATGAACAAAAATGTATAAAACCGGACAAAAACGCATAAAAATGGATGAAGACGATTAAAAACATATGAAAATGTATAAAAGAATGTACGCTACAAGAGTTTTTGGCGAAAAGGATGAACTCTGCAAAATTTTTTGGCCAAAAGGATGAACTCTGCAAGAGTTTTTGGCCAAAAGGATGAACTATGCAAGAGTTTTTGCCAAAAGGATGAACTCTGCAAGAGTTTTTGGCCAAAAGGATGAACTCTGCAAAAGTTTTTGGCCAAAAGGATGAACTATGCAAGAGTTTTGGCCAAAAGGATGAACGTTGCAAGAGTTATTGGCCAAAAGGGGCTAACGTGTAAATTTTAACGAAATTAACTTAACGTCAGTTAAAGCAAGGGACCAAAATTTGCAAAAAGGTTTGATTTGGGGACGATTTATGCAATTTTAAACTTTTTGGGACGAAACTTGCAATTTGGCCAAACCTTAGGGACGATTTCTGCAATTAACTCTAAAAAATATTAAGAGATCTAGTGAGAAAAGAAAATAAAATGAGAAGGGTGAGAAATATTATGAGCCACACATTTTAAATGAAAAAAAGAAATTTAAGGGGAGATGCATATACTTTTGTAGGTGCATCTGAAATGTACGGTTGTGATTTCTTCTCATTATTCTCATTTCAACTTTATTTCTCATTTGATCCTCACTCATTATATACATTGCCTATCATTTCATGCTCAACATCAACATCAAGTATCATCTTCTTGTTAATTTTTGGCTTCACGACTACAACTAATGGAACCAACATTATATCGAGCTCCCTTCTAGCCACGACCTCTCAAGTCTCAAACTCTCAACTGTTTGAAACTCCAGCTTTAACGACGACAGCACCATCACCTTTGAGATATCATAAGGTACAACATGCATCTTGGTAGTAAATTTAATAAGAAACGAAAGAAAATTTGTAGCGAGTATTTAATGGGAAGATGGAATAGTTTGCTAAATTAAAAAACTAAAAATACAAAGTTATAAAAGAAAGAGATGACAGGTTCTTTCTAAGAAAAATTTTAGCAAGATTTGAAATAAGTTTCTTTACACAATTAGAAGTACAAATTAATTAAGTTTAGAGTAAACTGCAAAAATCATCCCTGTGATTTGTGTATTTTCGCAAGAATCATCCCTATCTCAAACCTTCAGCATTAAACATCCCCAAGTCCACAAACCTTTAGCAATAATCATCCCTGAGCACTAACGTCGTTAGTTTTACCCGTTAAGTGTTAAATAATATTTTCCCGTTAGTCCATCCGTTAATATTTTTTGCACCGTTAGTCGTTATTTTACGTTTTTGTCCGTTTTAACTCGTTTTCGTCCGTTTTTATATGTTTCGTCCGTTTTTTTATCCGTTTTAGTCCGTCTTTTATATGTATTCGTCCGTTTATTTTACGTTTTTTTACGTTCTCGTCCGTTTTTTTACGTTTTTGTCCGTTTTTTACGTTTTTTACATGTGATGTGTTTGTGTTTCAAAATAACATGTTATGTTCATGTACATTTTGTTGTTCTGGAAATATTTGGTCTGGACTTTTGGGCAATCATAAATGGGCTTGTGAGACTTTTACTATATTATAGATTCATAGTATTAGCATTAGTGACAGTAAAAATATAATCATTGATACATTTAGTTCATGGTACAAGGTAGTCACATTTAGCGGAAACCAATGCAGTTACATATATATTAGTGATCGATGTTTTGCTTCTTTGAGCTGTTGGTTGTGTACGTTCAATGTACGATACCAACCTTCTAAGACTCTTAAGTTGTTTGAATTTGCATATTTAATATGATGGTTGTGACTCAAGACCACGTCTGTGACTTCCTTTTCATGGTTTTGTAGCATACTTATTACTAATGTGACCCTTATAACCACTAAGGGGTATGGTGAACTTCACATCTTTCATTTGGGTCTCACTTAGTGCCACATCATCTCAACGTTCCCATAACAAAACTCCCCGCTATTATAAGAGCACAAGGTATGCAAGATACCAATAACACGTTATTCGTATGCCACCTCACCGCCACATCATACACCTCCCAATAACACACCAATAACTCAAATACCCCTCCCTCATAACACACCACTAACATATTATTGAGTTCCACTTTTTTATTTTTTATTTTATTTAAAACTAACACATTTTATTAAACATAAAATAAAATTATACTAATACATAAATAACCACGTTTTATTAAAATTAAAATTGGGACTAAAAATCAAAAAGAAAAAAAATAAAAGAAATAAAAGACTGAGACACCTAACCCAAGCTTTTATTAAAATTAAAATTGAGACACCACCTAACATTCCTATTTCCAAGATTTTCATCTTCTTTCTTCTCCAACGTCACCCACCTAACCATTGATATTTCTGAGATTCTCATCTTCTTTCTTCTCCATCATTACCTGCAAAAATAAAACAACAATAAAGAAAACAAAAGAAAACAAACAAACGGAGACACAAAATCAAAAAGAAAAAAAAGATACACGATTTAAAAACGAACGGCGTGAGCCACTCTACTGGCGAATATCCTTTTGGCTCATGAATGGCGTGTAGCCCGGTATGCATGTTGGCGTGCCATCAATTCAAGTAAGGTGCGGTTGGCGTGTTATCAAACACGATACCGTGTGCTCTAACACAAACACAAAACAAACCTTTTCGTTTGGCCCCCACCCACCCACAATTTTATTTATTTCTAAAAAAATAAAGTAAAATAAAACTGCAAATGTTGTTTGTCTTATGTGGGTCGTTTGAAGTTTTGAACAAAGATGAGCAAATGAAGAGCAAGTGGGGGGGGGGGGCAGTGTGTTGAAGAGCAATGAAGAGCTTCGTTTCCCCCTCCATGTCACAACGACGAGTAACACTTCATCACCACACCCCTTGCTCTAATGATTATGTGTTCTCAAACTTTAGTAAAAATATGCAATGCTGCTCGTTTTTCTATAAAGTATGGAATCCTATACCTCACATGTAGTTTTTACATTGCAGGTAAAATGTCGATATCGGTTTCATATGTTTTAGATGTCAATCCTGATCCAAGGAGACAATGGAGAATGCTTCAGTTTTGGAAGATGGGCATGCATGTTCAACAAAGCCGATTGGGAAACGACTATAAAAGATTGGTCTTGGCAGTTTCCTATTATGTTTGCTACTTACATATTGAGGCGACGTACGAAACCAAGATGATTCCCCTCTAATACAGTGGCCACTTGGGCCATTTTTTTTCAAACTACTGACTCAATGTAAGAGGTATTACATCTCCAAAGCGATGCTCGCAAGAAATGTACGTAGAAAGATACCGTATTGTCACCTACATCCACTCTTGGATTTTAAATAGAAAATATCTTGTCAAAGAATTAGTAGTCTATCCCTACTCCGCTCTCTTGTGGGTTTGAATTAACCAGCTTTCCGGACATGCATTCTGATCGCATATGACCCTCCCAGCGCTAATACAGGTCGGGCGCGGTCTAAGCATAGTTGTGTAATACCCCCGGCACTTATATGGTTACTAAGCCATTCCGCGGATAGTAGGTACGTCCAAAGGAGAACACAACAGCGCCCAACATACAAGGTAGGGAATCTTGCAGGCCTGGCGTACTATAACCTGCAGTCCCCAAAAAGGGAAAGCGGGACAACTCCCGCCCAAAAACATCGTTGTCACAGCAACGGGACAAACTCTGGAGCTGACCTACGTCATTATTGTCGCTCACATGGCCCGTGACCTTGAAAACACGACAGAAAGGTCAACCATATAAATAGAGGCCTCGCCACTATTCAAACGGTAACACTTACATACTCTCTCTCTCTAGAACCAACTTTATCTCTCTAAAACTACCACTTACTCTCACGCCGGAGGTTGACCGCGGAACCCCGTTCCGTGGTGAGACTAACGGTGTTGGTTTTCTTAGCAGCTTACAGTCAGGAATCTCACTTAATACAAGATCTATTTCCCGAGGGGTTAGCTTACACTAATCTTCATCGGGGGAACGCCCAGAATTGTATTAATAAGTTGGCGCCATCCGTGGGACCAGTAACATAACTGCGTTTCCAAAAAAAAAACTCTAATGAGCAACTTGGCAGAAAACCCTTCCCCGTCTCCTGAGCCATCCACGGTCAGAAACACGGGTGGGAATGAAAAAGTGCAAGACGCAGAACAATACCGCCCTAATGCCGCGATAGACGCGTCAATAAGGGAGTTCTGCGAGAGGCACTACCATCAGATCTTGCCCTTCATGGCAGAAAAGGTCCATCAGGAAAAACTGGATCGGGTCAAAACCCGTCTGGATTTCGATGATGAGACTAGAAATGAGAGATCTCGAGAACACGTCCGGAATACTCGCCCAGAATCTGAAAGAAAACGGGCACCTAAGAGGAGGCGCGAGGCCAGTCCTAGTACCAGGTCAGATCCGTCGGAGTATTCCAAGTTGCGAAGTGTCTTTTCGAGACTCAGCAGTCGAGACGAGGGGTGTTCTAGAGAGAAGAGCCGGTTGGAAACCAAGAGGCCGCGACCGGATGTATTCTCAAGACTGGAAAAGGAACGTCCGCACGTGACCACGAGACTTGGTGACCAAAAACCAACCGTGTTCTCCAGACTCCAATCAAAGGTAACTTCCCACCGGCAACGCAAAAGAGAGGCGGATAAGCAAAGAAAACGGGACGCGACTGAAAAGGACTCGGTCGATGGACACCAACGAAGCCGGAGTGTGACCCGCGGTAGTGCTTCTCACTCGAAGTCTGGCAGAGGAGAAACATATCACTCATGTCGCAGCAGAACTAGGGAAGTATCTCCTCCAGAAAGCGAGGAAAGCACGGGAGGACATTGGAAGTCCACCCCGAAGAGTAAAGGAGGAAGGGAATCCGATGAACTCTACTCCCCGTACGACGTGGCCGATGCAGATCCCTTCACCCGCCGTATACGGAATTTTGAGTTCCCAAAAAGAACAAGAATGCCAGCTCACATCAGAACGTACGACGGGACAGGAGACCCGGAAGATCATCTGAAGATCTTCCAGACCGCGGCCAAAGTGGAAAGATGGGCCATGCCCACATGGTGCCACATGTTCAACTCCACTCTAATAGGGCACGCCCGCGTCTGGTTCGATGAGCTGCGTCCGGAAAGCATTGACAGCTTTGAAGAGTTGAGATCAAGCTTTCTCTCGTACTTCCTCCAGCAGATAAGTATACAAAAGACCCTGTCGAGCTACACCACATAAAACAACGGGAAGGGGAATCCACGGAAGCATTTGTGGAGCGCTTCAAAACAGAGAGCATGCACTTGAAAGGAGCCCCAGAATGCATGAGATTTTCCGGTTTCATGCACGGGATAACGAACCCGGAACTGATCAGAAGGCTCAATGACAACATTCCCCAGACGCAGGATGAAATGTGGAAGGTAGTGAAAGTATTCCTCAGAGGTGAGTTGGCCGTGGCCTACCAGTCAAAAAAGAGGCACCCCCAGTGGAAGAGCCAGGAGGGAGGGCAGAAAAACATCCAGATCTTTGAAATAAAGGGAGAGTTCAAGACCCGCTCAAGACCGGAGAGGAAGAGGGGGGATAGGTTCACTCCCCTCACGAAGACGCCAAAAGAAATCCTAGCCATGGATACGGTCAAATTCACAACCCCCCCCCCCCCCCCCCCCCCGCCAATGTCCAGCCCGGTCGAGTCTAGGAATAAAGACAAGTACTGTGACTTCCACAGAGAAAAGGGGCACAACACGGATGAATGCTATCAGTTGAAAAAACAGATAGAGGAGGCAGTCAGGTCCGGACAACTCGCACACTTGGTCAAGGAAATAAAGAATGAATCACAAAAGAATGGCGGTTCCAAGGGCGGAAAGAAGGAGACTGCGGCCAAGGACAAAGCTCATGCCATATACATGGTCCACACTTGGCAACGGCCGGTCAAACCCAAGCTGGGTCCGGACGCGGTCTTGAACATGGAAATATCTTTTCCCCCCATATCCGGAGATGACTGGGATGACCATCCGCTGGTGATCAAGGCGGATGTAGAAGGGTGCACAATCCACAGGATGTACGTGGATAACGAAAGTGCTTCAGAAGTTCTATACGAACATTGCTTCAACAAGCTAAGCCCAGACATCCGCAAAAGACTAATTCCCGCTTCATCACCACTATTGGGTTTCAGTGGAGAGCTCTCGTGGCCGTTAGGACAGATCCTCTTGGAAGTAACATTGGGAGACGAAGAGAAGTCAGCTAGTGCTTGGATGAACTTCATTGTGGTACGATCTCCGTCTCCCTACAACGGGATAATCGAACATCCGGGGATTAGGCTGTTGAGGATACTGCCATCCACGGCGCATGGGATGCTGAAATTTCCTACCTGTGACGGAGTTGTGACTTTGCACAGTGACAAAGTAGTCCCGGTTGAATGCATAATGGTTGCGGAACCAGAACCCTATCATACAACCACGAAGGCAGAAGTAAAGGAAGGAGTCGCGGTAGCGATCAACCCCAGATTCCCCAACCAAACGGTCACCATTGGGGGAGGGTTAAGCGAGAAAGGGAAGAAGAGCCTCTGCGACCTGCTTAGGAATAACCTGGATATCTTTGCTTGGGAACCTTCCGACATGACCGGAGTTCCGCGGACAATCGCGGAACACAGGCTGAATGTCAGGGAGGGTTATGACCTCGTACGACAAAAGAAGTGAGGGCAGGCTCCAGAAAGAAACAAAGCCATCAACGAAGATGTTACCAAGTTAGTGGCTGCAGGAATCATGAAGGAAGTACACTATCACGACTGATTGTCTAACCCGGTCCTCGTCAAAAAGGGCGACGAAAGCTGGAGAATGTGCGTGGACTTCAAAGATCTGAACAAAGCCTGTCCAAAAGATTGCTACCCATTGCCGGAGATCGACTGGAAAGTCGAATCCCTCTGCGGATACCCATTTAAATGCTTCCTTGACGCATATAAGGGGTATCACCAGATACAAATGGCAGCCGGGGATGAGGAGAAAACGGCATTGCACACAAACCAAGGCATCTTCTGCTACACCAAAATTCCTTTCGGTCTGAAGAATGCTGGTGCCACATATCAAAGGCTCATGGACAAAGCGTTTGAGAAACAAATTGGAAGAAACCTGGAAGTATATGTAGACGATCTAGTCATCAAAAGCCACTCAGAAGAAGAAGTACTCAGAGATATGAAGGAAACCTTCACGACCCTAAGGAATATCAATATGAAGCTTAATCCTAAAAAATGCACCTTTGGAGCGGAGCAGGGGATGTTCCTGGGTCATGTGGTGAGCAAGGAGGGCATCAGGGCTTGCCCAAACAAATCTGCGGCCGTAGCCACCCTCAAATCCCCAACAACCAAAAAGGAAGTGCAGTCCTTGAATGGGAAATTAGCAAGTCTTAGTCGCTTCATGTCCAAGTCAGCGGAAAGGTCCCTCCCATTCTTCAAGACATTGAAGAAATGCATTAAAAAGAGTGACTTTTACTGGACAACGGAGGCGGAGCAAGCAATCAAGGAAATGAAACAACACATTGCCAATCTGCCAATGGTCATCGCTCCGCAACCAAAGGAGGAGTTGATCATGTACTTGGCCGCGTCCCAAGAAGCTGTGAGTGCGGTGTTATTAGCACAAAGGGAGTCGCGGCAACAGCCAGTGTACTTCGTTAGCCGCGCCCTAAAGGGTCCGGAGATGAATTACACTCCAATCGAGAAGCTTGTCTTGGCGCTAGTATATGCATCCCGCAGGTTACGGCGATACTTCCAAGCACATCCAGTGGAAGTCATTACGAACCAACCACTGAAGCAAGTCTTGACCAAGACAGAAAAGAGTGGAAGAATGGCCGGATGGGCAATAGAGCTGGACGAACATGACATTACCTTTCGACCCCGGACAGCCATAAAAGGACAAGTGCTAGCGGACTTCATTGCTGAGATTCCAGAGGAAGAAACTCCTGACAAGGAAAATGACAAGCAACAATACTCGGAGCCGTGGAAACTATTCACGGACGGATCATTATGCATGGAAGGGTCCGGAGCAGGCTTAATCCTAACAAACCCAGAAGGACAGGAGTTCACATACGCCCTGCGTTTTGAATTTGAGGCATCCAACAATGAAGCTGAATACGAAGCACTGATCGCAGGACTAAGGATTGCTGAACAAATGTGGGTAAAGGACTTATCAGCAAATGTTGATTCCCGCCTCGTGGAATCAGATAAACGGAGCATATGAGGCGAAGGAGGAAAGTATGGCGCGCTACCTGGCAAAGGCCAAAGCGTTGATTGAAGGGTTCCGGACGTTCTCCATCAGACAGATTCCCCGGAGCCAAAACAAATAAGCAGACGCGCTAAGCAAGATTGCATCCACCAGCTTCGCCCACCTGACAAAACAGGTCCTTGTGGAAGTCTTAAACGAGAAATCAATCGAAGAAAAGGAGGTACTGGCAATCGTGGAGGAAGACGGAGATACGTGGATGACACCCCTAATCGAATATCTGAGGGATGAAATACTACCGGCGGATGACAACAAGGCTAGAAAACTACGGATCAAGGCAAGGCAGTACACTTTGAGAGACAGAGTCTTATTCCGGAAATCTTTCCTAGAACCGTGGCTCCGATGTGTAGGCCCCACCCAAGCCAACTACGTGCTGCGAGAAATCCACGAAGGGTCGTGTAGCATGCACTCAGGCCCAAGGGCAGTGGTAGCCAAAGCAATTCGGTCCGGATATTACTGGCCGACGATGCACAAGGACGCTCGTGAGCTAATACAGAAGTGCGAAGATTGCCAAGTCCACCGTCCGGTACCAAAAAATCCGCAGCAAAATCTGACCCCAATCACTTCTCCTTGGCCTTTCTACAAGTGGGGTATAGACATCTGCGGACCTTTCCCAGAAGGACCCGGCAAGGTGAAGTTTATGATTGTAGCGATAGACTACTTCACCAAATGGATCGAAGCAAAACCCTTAGCCTCCATCACAGGAAGACAAGTGAAGAAGTTCGTTTGGGACAACATAGTCTGTCGATTCGGCTTGCCAGGAGAGATCGTGTCGGACAACGGAAAGCAGTTCCGCGACAACCCATTTAAGGATTGGTGCCAGAAGCTCAACATGAAACAACGGTTTGCGTCGGTCAAACATCCGCAGGAAAATGGGCTGGTAGAAAGCGCGAACAAAAGTCTAGGAGAAGGCATCAAAGCAAGGCTGGAGAAAGTAAGCAAAGACTGGGTGGAGGAAGCGCCGCATGTGCTCTGGGCACACAGAACCATGATCAAAACAAGTAACGGGGAAACCCCATTTTCTCTCACATATGGCACCGAGGCAGTTATCCCAGTCAAGATTGGAATGCCAAGTCTCTGATGTACGGCCGTAAGCCAAATCTCCAACGACCAGAAGCTTCGCCTAAATTTGGACATCCTGGAAGAAAAAAGAGAAGCCGCTGCCATTGAAGAAGCGCGCAGCAAAGCAAGGATGGAAGGGTACTACAATGCCAAGGTACAAAGCACGACCTTTAGACCTGGAGAATTTTTCTACCGCAGCAACGAAGCTAGTAGAGCGGAGGACACGGGAAAGCTTGGCCCAAAATGGAAAGGGCCATATGAAGTGATGGAAGCACTAGGGAATGGAGCGTACAAACTCAGAGGCGCGGATGGGGAGTTACTCCCAAGAACATGGAACATCCGTAACTTGAAGAAATGTTACATCTAAGTGTAAGTAGGCCCTCCCCGTCTCTTGTAGGTTGATCGCGGACCAGGTCCGGACAGCAGGGGATGCCTGGCCCGCTCTACAAATTTTCACGTCTTTCATTTCTATTGTAATATTTTCACGTCTTTCATTCTATTGTAATATTTTCTAATTAGCAATGAAACGTAGATGCCTGGCCCGCTCTACAAATTTTCCAAAACAAAGATTCAATCACATTTTTTACTTTTGCATCTTTCGCATATTTCTCACATCCGCGACAAACAATGTTGCACATAAAGGATGAGCAACCTCAAAATTGACTCAGGCATATAAGTGGTATTGCAAGCCCATTGACCATTTCAAGCTA
The DNA here is from genome assembly GCA_019973895.1 of Chrysanthemum seticuspe. NCBI lineage: Eukaryota > Viridiplantae > Streptophyta > Magnoliopsida > Asterales > Asteraceae > Chrysanthemum > Chrysanthemum seticuspe. The sequence continues at coordinate 39,222,882 of BPTQ01000009.1, forward strand.
CCCCCGGACTCCTAAAGTACGGCCAAGGGTACAACTCAAAGCCCGGAACAACTAACTCCGGCAAACAAATAAAAGTGTATATATACAATAAAGTCAAAAGCATTTCCATTAAGCACCCAAAGTTTTTTACAAATACACATGGGCATACCCTCGGATTACAAAACGAAGGCACCGCGATAACCGCGGCCCTAACTAGCAAAAAGAGTTAACAAAGCTTCACATGCATTGGAAAGGCGGCATAGTCTAGACATTCCCAGCACGATCAAGTATACTCGTATCAAACATGTCATCATGAGTGGACTTTTCCTTTTCCTCTTTCTCATCCTCCCCGATTGGGCCTGTAATCGCGGCAGATGGGGTCGGACCAGAGGGAGCAATCACCATGGAAGGCTCCCTAGTGGAGGTAACCTGGTGCTCAACCTCGGAAACAATAAGCTCAGGGTTCCAGAAATCAAACTTCTTACCATACGCCCGATTCTTCCTCTCCTTATACGCGGCAATAGCACGCAGACGCCTGGTAATGGTTTGAAGTAGGGAACTCGGAAGTGCGACCTCTTCCGCCGACGGAGCATTAAACACGAATTCCCCCGAGCCACTGGGACGCTCCTCCTGCAACACCAGTTGGGACATAAGGAACTCCAAGGAAGAGTCCTTGCACGCCTCCAAGGAGTCCAGAAGGGGGAAAGGAACATCGCTAAGGCGAATAACAGCCTCGCGGTAAACCTCCTTCGCCCGCGGATTGTAAGCCTTGATCTGCTCCAACTTCAGACCCTTGGAACCGTGGACAATGCCCGCTTCTAAACCCTGCCTTAGGCCCTCAGCAATGGCCTTACTTATGCAATCTCCCAACCACGTCTGCAATTCCTCAGATTGTTTAAACGCCATCCACGCTCTGTAGAAACCATGCCCAATCACCCACCGCTTACCTTCAATGGCAAGAAGAGTGCTCGGAAATAAGTCCTCATCAAAATCACGGTTCATTTCCACCAACCTCTGATCTAACTGAGCGAGTTGACCATCATACTCGTTACGGACTCTCTCTTCACACTCTTTCAACTTTTCCTCCAGCAAACCTGCACCCTTCACCTGTTCTTTAAGCTCATCACAAACAGAGGTAAGTCCGGCCACCTTACCCTTCAACTCAGCATTCTCAACAGTCAAATTAGCCAACTGTTCATCCTTAGGAGCAATCATACCCTCCAACTGCGCCACGCGCTCCCGCAATCTCTTCATCTCCTCGGACTCAGACTCAAGCTGACCAACTGATGAGTGTCTAAATACTCATCATTTTTGTACCATCTAGACTGCAAAAACATCTGAAAACACTCAGAAATGCATCAAAATAATGGAAATATCACAAATAAGTGTTTTATGTGTTTTAAATGCAAAAATACCAAAATCAGATGAAAAACGTATCAAGTTTGCATAATTGGCAGTTTTAGTCCCCCAAGTTTCAAAAGTTGTCAAAGTCAGTCCCTGGTAATTCAAAAAACTTGTAAAATGTCATTTAAGGTCCATGGGATTCAAAAGTTGTCAAAATAAACCCTTTAAAGTTTAAAATTTACAAAATGACAACTTTAGTCCTTAAACTTTGAAAAATGTCAAAATCAGTCCTTGGTGAGTTTAAAAAATAGAAATTATTCAAACTACACCTTGTACTATTCAATTGTGGCATAATTGGTCCTTTATGATAAGTTTTGAGAAAATTACAAGTTTGGTCCCTGGAGTTTGAAAATTGTCAAAAATAGTCCTTGGGTTTATAAAAATGGAACTTTATGCAACATTGGCCCTTGTACTATTCACATGTTACAATTTAAGCCCTTGGAATAACTTTGGAATAAGTGCAGGATCAGTCCCTTCATTTTCATAAATTACAACAATGGTCCTTGTATTAATATTAAACCAAACGGACCATTTGTAATATCCAAACCCAAATCCAGGCCCAAAAATCAAACCCGGCCCAAAATTTAAAACAATAATACCGCGTACACTGTTCATCCCCTACCTCCCAACACCTGTTACCAGTCATTTCCCTCCACCTGCTACTACCACCTCATCACCACCTTTCCAGCTCATACCTACCTCTCACCCTCAACCTTTCCACCTTGCAAACTAACCCCCCCACCTCATTTAATGCTATTACCTGCTTCAAGACTTTTCCCGCCAAAAGCACCAAGTGTACGATTATGATGAATTTCAATGATCCAAGGGCTGCAATCAAGTGGGAAATGACCAGAGGTCGACATAGAGTCTGAAAAAGCTATAAAGAAAGAAAAAGAAGCAGTATGGAGATAGTAAGTAGTGTAATTTAGTTTAGGTAGTGTCGAATAGTGTAATTTTCAAATTACAGTGTATTTTGAAGCTTTTAAGTGTTTTGTTAAGTGATTTCAGTGTAATAAAATCCTAATTTCAGTTTCAATTTCAGTTTTTATGTACGAATGCAGTTTATGTCTAATATCTTGTCTAAATTCTCAAAATTCTCAATTGTTGTTATTAGTTGTTCTTAAGAACCTTAAAGCTCATATAAGCTCCCTCTTAAGCTTTTATAAGCTTTAGAAAATCTTCAAAGTCAATTTATATTTGTAATTCAAAAATACTAAAAAAATAGTTATAAATTCAAAAAGCAATGAAAATGAAGATTAAAGACTGAAGCAAGGTTGATTATAGATTGCTTGGGTTTAGAGGCTTAGTGGTAAGCTATTAGGAGTGATTCTCAGGCCTTGGTTCTCTGTCTTGTGTATGAAATTAATTTGTAAGCCAATTCCTTGAAATTTGCATTTCTTAATATAAGTACTATAATCTTGTTAAATTTAGCTTAATACTGTTTCAATATAGTTAATATAAGTTATTAAATAGTTTTCTTAGTTTAAACACTTGTTTTAAAGTTAAAAGCTTCAAAACAGTCCTATTAAGGTGTGTTTGGATTTGTTGTGTTAATTGTATTAGAAGTTGATTGTGGTGTTATGCTTGTCTGATATCTGTCACAATTCAACATAGTAGCTAAGTCAAACAACAAAAACCAGTCCTTATTACATTAAAAGTCAAAATTGCATTCCAACTGTTCTTACTTCCATTTCTGTGCATATCAGTTGTTCATATTAAGCATATTGGTTTTAGAGTAGTTAAGTTAGCTTACACTAGTTCCATTTGACCATAAAACATCATATTAAGTCAGTCATTTGGAATCAAATCTCATTAAAGTCAAATATCCATTTCTGTCTACAAAAGTCAAAATAGTGAAAAACAGATTTTTTGCAAAACTTTGTTGATGTCTCAGTTGTTAACCCTTGGTCATGAGCTAGTGATATTTTGGGATTTCTTAGTTAAGTTGGTCTAGTTTAATAATATCAGCTTTGTTTTCCTTTTATCAAGCTCCAATAAGCTTTTTATCAGCTTCCAATAAGCCATGATATGCCCTGTGCACACCCTCAGCATACAAAGAGTATGCACATGCATATTGCAGCCTTTGCACAAGCTTCATTCAAGCTTGTGAAGGGCTGAGATTTGGCACATGTGTAGTCTTCTAGGTGAACTTTAGGACCCTATATCTGTTTTTCACCTTAGCTTATTAGGATTACTTATGCATTAGCTTAAAGTAGCCACCATAAATACTGTTTTGCTTAAATTAATCCAATAAGCTCAAATCTAGTTTAAACTTATTTTATGATCTAGAGTACTGTTAAATAGTTAAGATAGACTTAATTTAGCATTAGTTAGCTTCTGTGTTCATTTGGTGTCCATTTGTGGACTTTGGCTTATTTTGAAAGTGCTTATTCATAAGCAGTTTCACTGCAGCTTCATATTCTCACACATAAGCATATGTTTTTATATTTTTTATAGACTTAGAATAATATTTTAGACTTTTCCTGAATTTTTCAGATTTTTCCATCATTGTTTAATATTTTTCCTTATTTAAACTAGTTTTTAATCCTTTTTAAATAGCTTTTAATACAAATAAATCAGAAAAAGTTTTAAAAAATATGTTTTCAATTTTCCTAGATTAAGATAAATATAAAAAGCCAAAAAAATATTTTTCCATAATTTTCTTGGTTTAAATAGTATTTTCTAGCATTTTAATTAGTTTTAAATAGTATTAAATTAATAATAAATACATAAAAACTCTAAAAAATATATTTTCAGTTTTAAAATAAGTTTTATCATATTTTAGATTTTTCTAAGTTATAATTTCATTTTTCTAGGTTAATTTTGTATTTTCTTATATTTTAGTGCATTTTAAATACTTAATAAATAGTTTTTAATTAATAATAATTAAATAAATAGTTTTAAAAATAATTTTATTTTTCTAATAATTTTCTTTTATTATTAGGATTGTAAAAATATCATTTTCATATTTGTAGGCATTTTATTTATTTAAACTCACGTTTTATTTTGTACGTTTACGTAATTTTATTTAAACGTACGTTTTAGGTTTTAAACGTTCATCAATTTTAAAATAGTGATAGCGTTTATTTAATATATTTTAACTTTTTTTTAATTTTCTTTAATTTGCATTTAAGCCCCTGTAATTTACAAATCTTTTCTTTAGGTATAAATATCTCAAAATCCTTACTGATCACTATCCTTAGTGATTATTCGACATCTGTTTGTGTTAAACACCAATTCATCCTCCGTGGGACTTAACGACCCAGGAATCCACTATATTCCTCTGATCTAAATTGCATTTGCTTCTGAGCTGTTTTAAGTTTGTTACGGTTAGCCTTTCACAAGTGGCTAGCTTGTGTGATTAAACTTGACCGTTTGGAGGCCAATCAAATTTTGGCGCCGCTGCCGGGGAGGCTGTAAGCGTGTTTTAAGCATTTCCAGATCCATTCTTGCACATATACCATCGTTTGTAAACAGGTTTTTTTTGTAAAGTTAATCAAAATCAAAAAGTTCATTAACATTTTTTCCTAAAGTGTTAACAACACCAAAAATATTTTCATTCTTTGTTTTTATAGCATGTTTTTCCAAAAATCCAAAAATATTCATCTTTACCCTCTTACCCTTTTTGATTCTTTATCCCTTTACCCTCTATCCATTTGATTCTAACTTCTTCTATTCTAATGGAATCTCTCGACTACGACGAATTCTGGAACGAATTTGAAAAACCTAATACTTTATCACAAATGTCAAGAATTCGTGTTGTTCGTAATGATCCATTAATTCTGCGTAGGGAAATGGAACGAGAAACCGGGGTAACAAAGGACCAGGTACTTCCCTCTGATAATGGAGGTGCTAAATACGTCCAACCTACGGTTATCCAAAAATCTAACCCCTCAATTGCTCCTAAGCCGTCTAAAATTGATCCTAAACTTTCACAATTTACGGTTAAAAGCAAACATGCAGAATTTAGACCGGTGACTAGCAAGAATGACTTGCCTAATCTTCACGTTTCTCAAGAACCAGAACCGGAGACCATAACGGAAGTGGTGGAAATTGCTAGCGCTCAGAGCACTCCACTTGTCCCACCTCCGGATTTTTCAAAATGTTCTTCGAGACTTAATAGTCATTCAGATCACCATGTTGGTTTTGTTGATTCTTTGAATGAACCGATTCCTTCTCATAACTCTCAAATAGAATCGTTTATTCCTTGTGTCGGTTGTGGTGAGCCTCTTTTTGGTTCACCCTGTCGCTGGTGTACGTGTGTACAGTGTGGTAATGATATTCGTAACGGGAGTTGTTTGTTTTGTGGTTCGAGGAATTCATTTGATTATGATCCTAATCCGAACTCATTTAACGACCCCTCAAATTTTTCCAATTACCCACCACAGCCCGACTTATCTTCATATAATCAACATAACTGCTGTGAATTTTGTGGAGGTCCTCACCAAGGATTTGAGTGTCAATCCGGAAACACGTTTGTCTATGAACAGTTTTCCGGTGATGCTCAGAACTTTGGTTATGACCAATATCCATATGATTCACCAATCCAGGCTCAACAGTTTTACTGTTGTGAGAACTGTGGAGGTCCTCATTTCAGTTCTGATTGTCAAACAGGGAATCCATTTCCTTGTAACAATTACGACTATCCATATCACGACCAACCTCCACAGTGCCAAATGACTCAAACTCCTCAGCAAACCCAACAAGACACTTATCTAGAGCTTCTGGAGTCAGTGAAAAGAACTGAGGAGTTGAGTAAAACAACATTTCATAATGTTCCCAGTTTTTCTTGTGTATATTGTGGGGGTCCTCATGATGATTATCAATGTCAACCTTCCGGTTTTGACAAATCTCCACTCCCACAATGTCCCGTCATTCAAAATTCACATGAGAAATCCATGGAAGAATTGCTAGCTGAAGAGCAGGCTGCTAAAATAAATTCCCAAATTGCTTTTGAAAAATCTATTAGGGAATCAATTGCAAAAGAAAAAGCAGCCAGATCTAGCTCTCAATTTCGTTTTATTCCTGATGACAGTGATGATGAGGATGCACATGGTATCCTACAATTTTATAAAGATTCATCAAGTTCATCAGTTGATATCCCAGCAGTTGAAATTCATTCTCATGCAACTGCCATCACACCCGAAGCTCCCACTCACTCTCTGAGCATGGGGGACGAGCATCTTGACACTGTTCCTGAAAAGGAATCGGACGAATTCATAAAGTCTAGTGTTGAGAACCTTGTCCCAATCCCGAGAGAGTCACAGGGAATTCTTGATCATGAGTGTGATATCCCTCCTCCTCTTGTCTTCCAAAATGATCATATTGAGATGTTCTCTGATTCTGATGAGGACTATTCTTTATCTTGTGGAGACATAAGTTATATGGGGGAATTACCTTCTGAGCCTGTCAGCTTAGGAGAAGAGAATGATGAAGAAATAATCCAAGACGAAGCTCTTCGTCTTACATTATTGAATGTTAATCTTCTCATTTCTAGAATCGAGGCTTTTAATGAAAAGCCTACTTCATATCCTATTCCCTTTGAGGATAGTGAACTTTTGTTCGATGATTCTATTCCGGAATTGCAAATATTCCATTTTGATCATATGGGAGAGAAGATTAGTGGTATTACCACTTCTCATTCTCATAATTCTCTCCCCGATTATGAATCATTCACTTTTGAGGAGTTCCCCAGTGAACCCACTCAAATCAATCCCGAATATGAATCATTCGCCTTTGAGGAGTTCTCCTGTGAACTCACTCATATCATATCTCCACCGGAGTATGATAACTTCTACTTTGATCTAGACACATCCGGGATATGTCTAGACCAATTGAGCTTAAAAGATGAAATTCATGCTATCATGAATTCCCCTTCTGATGATGATGAGTTAGTCAAGATTATTATCATGACTTTCTTTCTCTTCTTCACCTATCCCGTGGCTTCTCCTGTTCTTCACTCCTTCGGGAATGAAGACATTATCTTTGACCCCGACATTTTCATTTATCATTTGTGAGCCGGTTCTATGTATATCTCATCGGTGTAGAACTTTCACGTACTTCAATGTTTATACAAACATCTTGAATGGAAGTCCGATGGAGATTGTCTCTTCCACTTGCTTCCCTATGAACAATTTAATGCGGGGTCGAGTCAAGCTAGCGACTCGGTAATCAAAAACAGTAGTTAAACATGGGTTTTCACCCGTGTGTACCACCTTAGTGTGGGGGAGATGCCCCACATGTTGTATATAGATCTAAAAAAATAAATGAAAATTGTAAATATTAAAAAAGAGAATAATTGTTGTGTTTCCACGCTTAGCTAGTAATGTTATCTTTTTACGTTCTAAGTCTCGGCATAACAACCGGTACTTTGAATATTGAGGACAATATTCATTTCTAAGTGTGGGGGGAAATTCTGGCGAATTTGATCTTAAATGTACCCTTTTAGTCCCTTTTTCCCCCAAAAATGGCCTAATTTTAAATTTTTTTATTTAGTGGAAGTACTATGTACTAAACACAACAAATGGTAATCAGTCCACCATGTCTAACCCACATAAGGACTGGCTAATCCAGGAGCAAACGGCTCTTGGTAAAGATATCTCAAATCCGTTTATGGCTTGCAATTTGCCCAAAATTGTATGGTGTTCAGCTCACCATATCTTTAACTAGTGAAAAGTTGGCTAGCCCGCAAGTTTATGGCTTGTGGTAAAGGCAGTGGGAAATCCATAATTGGTAATCGACTCACCAAAGATAGTATATATTATCTAAGAGTTGGCTAGTCCAGAAGCAAACGGCTTCTGGTAAAGACAAATCAAATCCGTTGAAAGCTGGTGATTTGCTCAAAATCATTTGGTTATCATTGTGCCAAAGTTCTTACTTGAACTGAAACAATTGGCTACTCCAGAAGTAATGGCTTTTGGTAAAGAGATAAAATCCATTAATTTTTCTCAAATCATTGCTAGGGACTAGCAATATCTTAGTGTGGGGGATTGATGAGTGTCTAAATACTCATCATTTTTGTACCATCTAGACTGCAAAAACATCTGAAAACACTCAGAAATGCATCAAAATAATGGAAATATCACAAATAAGTGTTTTATGTGTTTTAAATGCAAAAATACCAAAATCAGATGAAAAACGTATCAAGTTTGCATAATTGGCAGTTTTATTCCCCAAGTTTCAAAAGTTGTCAAAATCAGTCCCTGGTAATTCAAAAAACTTGTAAAATGTCATTTAAGGTCCATGGGATTCAAAAGTTGTCGAAATAAACCCTTTAAAGTTTAAAATTTACAAAATGACAACTTTAGTCCTTAAACTTTGAAAAATGTCAAAATCAGTCATTGGTGAGTTTAAAAAATAGAAATTATTCAAACTACACCTTGTACTATTCAATTGTGGCATAATTGGTCCTTTATGATAAGTTTTGAGAAAATTACAAGTTTGGTCCCTGGAGTTTGAAAATTGTCAAAAATAGTCCTTGGGTTTATAAAAATGGAATTTTATGCAACATTGGCCCTTGTACTATTCACATGTTACAATTTAAGCCCTTGGAATAACTTTGGAATAAGTGCAGGATCAGTCCCTTCATTTTCATAAATTACAACAATGGTCCTTGTATTAATATTAAACCAAACGGACCATTTGTAATATCCAAACCCAAATCCAGGCCCAAAAACCAAACCCGGCCCAAAATTTAAAACAATAATACCGTGTACACTGTTCATCCCCTACCTCCCAACACCTGTTACCAGTCATTTCCCTCCACCTGCTACTACCACCTCATCACCACCTTTCCAGCTCATACCTACCTCTCACCCTCAACCTTTCCACCTTGCAAACTAACCCCCCCACCTCATTTAATGCTATTACCTGCTTCAAGACTTTTCCTGCCAAAAGCACCAAGTGTACGATTATGATGAATTTCAATGATCCAAGGGCTGCAATCAAGTGGGAAATGACCAGAGGTCGACATAGAGTCTGAAAAAGCTATAAAGAAAGAAAAAGAAGCAGTATGGAGATAGTAAGTAGTGTAATTTAGTTTAGGTAGTGTCGAATAGTGTAATTTTCAAATTACAGTGTATTTTGAAGCTTTTAAGTGTTTTGTTAAGTGATTTCAGTGTAATAAAATCCTAATTTCAGTTTCAATTTCAGTTTTTATGTACGAATGCAGTTTATGTCTAATATCTTGTCTAAATTCTCAAAATTCTCAATTGTTGTTATTAGTTGTTCTTAAGAACCTTAAAGCTCATATAAGCTCCCTCTTAAGCTTTTATAAGCTTTAGAAAATCTTCAAAGTCAATTTATATTTGTAAGGGTGAAAGCTAAAGGTACGCAACGTACTTTTTCAGAATTACACGTCTAGCTAATATATTTTGGATAAGGTCAAAGCTAGCTAATATACTTTCAAAATAATTGCAGTCTCGCTAATATTACCGGATATTAGCAGGTTTACCGGTTACCATTATACACTTGGCTTTTGTTTTTATTTTTAACAAACACACTTGGCTTTTTTTATACACTTGGCTTTTTTTAACAAACACACTTGGCTTTTTTTATACACCTGGCTTTTGTTCTTAATAGATAACTTTTTTGTACCATCAAAACACATTCGTGTCCACACACATATCTGCAAAACACACCTCTAACACACACAAACATTATCCCCAATTTATAAACCTTACTCGTATGATTGAAAGTGATAAAAAAAAGGTATGATTTATAAACCCTGATTTGTAAAGCTTTATTAGTCTTAATTTGTTTCTTTCAAGACGATTTACAAAAACCCCCAATTATGAAACCCTAATTTTGATATCCCCAATTTTGGAACCCTAATTTTTTCTAATATGTAATTTATGAATTATGGAACCCTAATGTCTAATTTTCTATTGCAGGTTGTTAACTAATGGGTGATATTACAGTAAAACTCCATCACGATGGGGTTTTTGTCCCCAACCCTCTGAAATACATAGACGGTGAGTGTCAGATAATTAATGACATTCGATTTGAAGAAATGGAAGTTGCACATTTGTTTCAGATTGTGCAAAGGTTAGTTCTTAATAAGCCTACTGGATTGTACTATTGTATTCCTGGAACAACATTGTCTAGAGGGATTAGGGAGCTTAAAACACAGGAAGACATGGAAGAGTTTGTTGCTTTAGGATTTAAGAATGCCTCTAGGATGGACTTGTACACTGAGTATAATGATTATGATGTTTTAGCATACCTTGATGATGATAATTTGCATAACATTAGTGAGGAGGTTAGGGGAGAGGATGAGGAATTGTCCGAGGATGAGGTTGTTGAAAATGTTGACTTTCATACAGAAGGTGAACAAAAGGTAGTCTTTGAGAAGTTGACAATAGATGATCCTTTTTTAACCAAGCTTATAGGTAAAGGTAACTTCATAGGTAAAAGAGATGACCCCATCCCACCTTTAAGTGGTTCTTACGTAGTTGAAGAAAGTGACCCAGAGGATGATCTCATAGATGCTAAGTATAAGGTCAAAAAGGGTGTAAAGTATCCTTCATACAACCCAGAGACACCTTGGGATGAATTTGAGCCAATTCTAGGAATGAAATTTGAGAACCCTGAACAACTGAAACATGCACTGGCTGATTATGGTGTCAAACATGGATACCAGTTGTGGTTTTATAGGAGTGACCACAAGTGTCTACTTGTTTACTGTGCTAGAGATGTGTCTTTGGGTAGGTGTGCTGGTAGAAAGAAAAAAAATAAGAAGGCTGAAGATGTTAAGAAAAAACCAGTTACGGATCAACCTAAGGAAAAGTGGACAAGAATGAAAGTTCAACATCAAAAGGGTCATCATTGTCCATTTAGACTATGGGCTTCTTGGATGTGTGGTGAAAGATCTTTCCAAATCAAGACCTTATATGCAGACCATAAGTGTACAAGAAAATACAACATGGGTTCACTTGTTACATTTAGGTGGATAGCAAGGCATTATGCTAATGTGATTGTTCATAATCCAGCAGTGACTTATATGTTTATGAGAGAAGATATAAGAGACAAGTACATGATTGATGTCAGTGTAGGTCAATGCAAAAGAGCAAAGCAATGTGCTCTGTATGAACATGAAGGGGGTTTAATTGAACATTATGCTAAGATTTGGGAATATAGACAAGCAATTCTTGAGTCAAATCCTGGTTCTACTTGCCATGTAGATGTTAAGGTTAGTGACAGTGGAATCAATCACTTTCATAGGTTCTATGTGTGTTTCAAAGGTGTGAAGGATGGGTGGATTGCTGGTTGTAGAAGGGTGATAGGTATAGATGGTTGTTTCATTACTCATACATGTAAGGGTCAACTGTTGACTGCAATGGGAAGAGATGGCAATAATCAAATGTACCCTATAGCTTGGGCAGTGGTGGATGTTGAAAATAAGAACAATTGGTGTTGGTTCTTGTCACTGTTGACAGATGATCTTCATCTAGAAAATGGTATTGGATTGACAGTCATCTCAGATGCTCACAAGGTACTATAACTTATCTCATATGCATTATAACTTATCTCATGTCCTCATATTCACTACACACTGTTATGTATGCAGGGTTTGATTGAGGCAGTCAAGACTTGGCTACCACAAGCTGAGCATAGGCACTGCACAAGGCACTTGTATGCTAACTTCAAGAGAAAATGGACTGGATTACACTACAAAAGACTCTTTTGGAGTGCTGCAGCCTCTACCATTGAGCAAGAATTTACAAGGAAAATGAATGAGATAAGACAGCTGGATGTGGAAGCCCATAAGTATCTCATGGAAAGGAATCCAAGTGCATGGTGCAAGGCATTCTTCCAAACTGATTCACAGTGTGCCTCCTTTGAGAATGGGATTTCAGAGAGCTTCAATGGGCAGATTATTGGAGCTAGAGGTAAGCCTATTATCTCTATGCTTGAGGATATTAGAGTTTATATTATGCAAAGAACCTGGTGCATGAACAAAAAAGCTTCTGAGTTAGATGACCAAATAACACCAACAATCAGGAAACTCTTAGAGGACTACAAATTAGAACAAAGGAAATGGCAGGTTGTACCTAGTGTTTATCAAGTAGTAGAGGTTAGGAGAAGGGATGAGGCCTATGGTGTGAATTTGCTGACCAGAACTTGTCAATGTAAGTTATGGAACCTTACTGGAGTGCCCTGTGTACATGCCGTAGCAGCTTTTTTGCATTTCAAAATGGATCCAGTTGTAGGAGTTAGTGACTGGTACTCACAATCAAAGTGGTTTGACACTTATCAGTACTCAATCAAACCAGTACTTGGGTCTAAATTTTGGAAGCCAACATCCAATCCTCCTCCATTTCCCCCAATAGTGAAAAAAATGCTAGGAAGGCCAAAAAAAATCAGAATCAAACATCCAACAGAGGATTTGAACCCGCATTCAGTGAGTAGGATGGGTAGAGTGATAACATGCCAAAATTGCCATGGAACCGGTCACAATAAGACCTCTTGTACTCAACCCAAGAAACCAAAACCCCAAAATCCATTCAAACACCCCAAAAAACCAAAAGTCGTGTATCCTGTTAAAAAGAGGAAAAGTGGTGGGATAAAGCTGGGTGAAACTAGTAAAGCTGGGGCTGGTGCATCAATGAACACAGAGGTAATAAGTGTTTCTCTCATTAAATGATTCTTTCATTAACTGTCAAAATCTATTTTCTGTCCATATAAACTATTTGTTGGTGACTTAGGAATATCAGCAGATGAAGGACCAAGATGCAATGCATGAGGTTATGCAAGATGTTTTGGATGCAGAGGAAAGGGAGAGGGAGGAAAGGGAGAATGCAGAGATGGAACATAATGCAGCAGCTTATCAAACTTGGTCTGATATTGAGTTGGATCAGGTTCCATCAGATGGATTGGCAAAACCAACTAATCTTAGTGACATTGCAGCAGTAGATGAAGCTCATGAAATATACAATGCTGAACTACCTAGCATATCAGAACAAGTTGTTAGCCCAAGTCATGCAGCTCCAATATCAGAAGAAGTTGTTAGCCAATCTGTTCACCCATATAATGCAGCTCCAATTCCATCACAACCTTTGGATATTGCAACTTCTGAAAGTCAGAACAATGTGAAGCCAAGGCAGAAACCTCCTATAAGACTAAGAAACAAGTCTGAGAGGATTGCAAAAAAGAGGAAGTTCAATTTCCCACCAGATGGCACTGGGAGATCCAAAGACACCCCTTTCAACCTTTAATCTTGTTATGTTGTATTTTGTTGTGATGTGTCTGTCTGTGCAGTCATCTATGAACAATGTGGCACTTATTTTGTAACTAGTTGGTGCTTGTGTCTGTGCAGTTTAGTGGCACATGTTTAGTAGCTTGTTGGCACTTCTTTTGTTATGGTTGTGTTGTGCCTCTGTAGTTAAGTAGGAGCTAGGTTAGGTTGACAAATTTGGCACATTTGGCACTTCTTTTGTTATTGTTGTGTTGTGCCTGTGCAGTTAAGTAGGTCAGTTATATGGCACAAGTTGGCACTTCTTTTGTTAATGTTGTGTTGTGCCTGTGCAGATATGTAGCACTTGTGTAATGACCATCATGGTTTAATTGATAAATGCAATGCAGTTCCTTACAAATTTTGAATGTGGCATGACTTGGTTTAAATTTGACTTGGTATACAGATTTTGTATTTGGCATGCCTTGGTTTAGCCCATGTGCAGATTTTGTGTTGTGCAGATTTAAACCATGGAATGACTTGGTTTATATCATGTGCAGGTTTAACCCATGTACATATTTTGTATTGTGCAGATTTAAACCATGGCATGACTTGGTTTATAACATGTATCTTTGAACAAACTTAAACCATGTACAGATTCATACCATAGCAACAACCATTTCATTGAAACAAAATATTTTACAAACTAAACCATCTACTACATAACCATCTGATACTTCTACCTAAGTATACTAGGGTACCATCTTACATTTCTACCTAATTATACTAGGGTACCCATAATGCTAGTCAAGAAACATTCATAGAACAGCCAACAACAAGGCAAAGCAGATAATTAACATTATCATCATGAAATTTGCCATCCTCCTCCACTTGCACAACTTTGCCCTTGTCTTTTCCAATTCAGCCTCCATTTCTGCCTTGTAAATCTCCATCTCTTGTCTGTTAACTTCAGATTCAAACACTTCTCTTTCTTCACTGTTCATTGTCACATACATCTCATACATGGTGTGTTTATACCAGTAAGAGTTCAACTCAGCATCAATCCAAAAGAAAGAATCACATTTGTCACGGACAAACTACATACGATATAAAATTAAAATATACAAAACAAACTGGAAAAAAAAAATTAAACAACACATGATTGACGGTTTTCTTACAGATTGTTTTGGGCAAACAAGAAAACGACGTCCTGGGTTTCTCTCTGTCCATGAAACCCTTCTTGCTAAACGAATATTACATTTGCAATGAGTAGGCAATCGAAACATTTTGTAGCAGGAATTGGTTAATTGATTTATATGGAGGTTTTAGGGTTCTTATTATTTGGGAAGTGGATTAGGGTTTTTAAAGAGGGTGGGGAAAGTAATCGGGTTTACTGGTGGGTTTTGGGTCAATAAAATACAAGTGGGTCAAACATGCCAACTAGATAATAGTTAAAAAAAAAAAAAGGCCACGTTGGAAAAAACCTGCTAATATCCGGTAATATTAGCGAGACTGCAATTATTTTGAAAGTATATTAGCTAGCTTTGACCTTATCCAAAATATATTAGCTAGACGTGTAATTCTGAAAAAGTACGTTGCGTACCTTTAGCTTTCACCCTATTTGTAATTCAAAAATACCAAAAATACTAAAAAAATAGTTATAAATTCAAAAAGCAATGAAAATGAAGATTAAAGACTGAAGCAAGGTTGATTATAGATTGCTTGGGTTTAGAGGCTTAGTGGTAAGCTATTAGGAGTGATTCTAAGGCCTTGGTTCTCTGTCTTGTGTATGAAATCAATTTGTAAGCCAATTCCTTGAAATTTGCATTTCTTAATATAAGTACTATAATCTTGTTAAATTTAGCTTAATACTGTTTCAATATAGTTAATATAAGTTATTAAATAGTTTTCTTAGTTTAAACACTTGTTTTAAAGTTAAAAGCTTCAAAATAGTCCTATTAAGGTGTGTTTGGATTTGTTGTGTTAATTGTATTAGAAGTTGATTGTGGTGTTATGCTTGTCTGATATCTGTCACAATTCAACATAGTAGCTCAGTCAAACAACAAAAACCAGTCCTTATTACATTAAAAGTCAAAATTGCATTCCAATTGTTCTTACTTCCATTTCTGTGCATATCAGTTGTTCATATTAAGCATATTGGTTTTAGAGTAGTTAAGTTAGCTTACACTAGTTCCATTTTACCATAAAACATCATATTAAGTCAGTCATTTGGAATCAAATCTCATTAAAGTCAAATATCCATTTCTGTCTACAAAAGTCAAAATAGTGAAAAACAGATTTTTTGCAAAACTTTGTTGATGTCTCAGTTGTTAACCCTTGGTCATGAGCTAGTGATATTTTGGGATTTCTTAGTTAAGTTGGTCTAGTTTAATAATATCAGCTTTGTTTTCCTTTTATCAAGCTCCAATAAGCTTTTTATCAGCTTCCAATAAGCCATGATATGCCCTGTGCACACCCTCAGCATACAAAGAGTATGCACAGGCATATTGCAACCTTTGCACAAGCTTCATTCAAGCTTGTGAAGGGCTGAGATTTGGCACATGTGTAGTCTTCTAGGTGAACTTTAGGACCCTATATCTGTTTTTCACCTTAGCTTATTAGGATTACTTATGCATTAGCTTAAAGTAGCCACCATAAATACTGTTTTGCTTAAATTAATCCAATAAGCTCAAATCTAGTTTAAACTTATTTTATGATCTAGAGTACTGTTAAATAGTTAAGATAGACTTAATTTAGCATTAGTTAGCTTCTGTGTTCATTTGGTGTTCATTTGTGGACTTTGGCTTATTTTGAAAGTGCTTATTCATAAGCAGTTTCACTGCAGCTTCATATTCTCACACATAAGCATATGTTTTTATATTTTTTTATAGACTTAGAATAATATTTTAGACTTTTCCTGAATTTTTCAGATTTTTCCATCACTGTTTAATATTTTTCCTTATTTAAACTAGTTTTTAATCCTTTTTAAATAGCTTTTAATACAAATAAATCAGAAAAAGTTTTAAAAAATATGTTTTCAATTTTCCTAGATTAAGATAAATATAAAAAGCCAAAAAAATATTTTTCCATAATTTTCTTGGTTTAAATATTATTTTATAGCATTTTAATTAGTTTTAAATAGTATTAAATTAATAATAAATACATAAAAACTCTAAAAAATATATTTTCAGTTTTAAAATAAGTTTTATCATATTTTATATTTTTCTAAGTTATAATTTCATTTTTCTAGGTTAATTTTGTATTTTCTTATATTTTAGTGCATTTTAAATACTTAATAAATAGTTTTTAATTAATAATAATTAAATAAATAGTTTTAAAAATAATTTTATTTTTCTAATAATTTTCTTTTATTATTAGGATTGTAAAAATATCATTTTCATATTTGTAGGCATTTTATTTATTTAAACTCACGTTTTATTTTGTACGTTTACGTAATTTTATTTAAACGTACGTTTTAGGTTTTAAACGTTCATCAATTTTAAAATAGTGATAGCGTTTATTTAATATATTTTAACTTTTTTTTAATTTTCTTTAATTTGCATTTAAGCCCCTGTAATTTACAAATCTTTTCTTTAGGTATAAATATCTCAAAATCCTTACTGATCACTATCCTTAGTGATTATTCGACATCTGTTTGTGTTAAACACCAATTCATCCTCCGTGGGACTTAACGACCCAGGAATCTACTATATTCCTCTGATCTAAATTGCATTTGCTTCTGAGCTGTTTTAAGTTTGTTACGGTTAGCCATTCACAAGTGGCTAGCTTGTGTGATTAAACTTGACCGTTTGGAGGCCAATCAAATTTTGGCGCCGCTGCCGGGGAGGCTGTAAGCGTGTTTTAAGCATTTCCAGATCCATTCTTGCACATATACCATCGTTTGTAAACAGTTTTTTTTGTAAAGTTAATCAAAATCAAAAAGTTCATTAACATTTTTTCCTAAAGTGTTAACAACACCAAAAATATTTTCATTCTTTGTTTTTATAGCATGTTTTTCCAAAAATCCAAAAATATTCATCTTTACCCTCTTACCCTTTTTGATTCTTTATCCCTTTACCCTCTATCCATTTGATTCTAACTTCTTCTATTCTAATGGAATCTCTCGATTACGACGAATTCTGGAACGAATTTGAAAAACCTAATACTTTATCACAAATGTCAAGAATTCGTGTTGTTCGTAATGATCCATTAATTCTGCGTAGGGAAATGGAACGAGAAACCGGGGTGACAAAGGACCAGGTACTTCCCTCTGATAATGGAGGTGCTAAATACGTCCAACCTACGGTTATCCAAAAATCTAACCCCTCAACGAAAGAACCTTTTAAAGCCAGATCATTTCAAGTAGTATCACTCAACGAAAGAACCGACAAGATAAAACCCTTACGACACAACTGAAGGCGAAGTGGAACTTGTAAAGGACGAAGGGAATCTTATCCCCAAGGACCAACGTTGAGACCCACGTCATGAAGGGATTTGTAATCTCATTATGTGGGAACCTCATTAAGGCCAAGAGTTTTACCCATCTAGTGTCCGGAAAAGATGCACCCTGAACCAGAAAGCCATTATGAGTATCGAACAAGAAGGCTGGTAATTGACCTAAGTCAAACAATACTTAGCATGTTCGAGAGGAAGAATCCAAAAACAATCAGGAACCATCAAACCTACCTGTACAAACCGAAAGTTCCGGGTAGAAATGGGAATGGTTAACAATAGACTCTAGTACCAAGTCACCAAAGAACCCTATCGATTATGACTCTAATTTGATACTAAAGGATCATCTCACCAAATCCATCTATCTCTACCAAACAAAGAGAACGACAACATGAACAAACTCGCATGGATTGCTCGAAGCAAAGCACTACAAGTCATAACTCTTCAATTCTTTTCATTCCAAATAGCGACAGTCATTCACCTTAAACCTTCGAGGACCACTCCCAAAATTATAAGAAATTCAATACGAAATGAGTACCATTTGTCGTCCTTCGACTACTAGACTGAATAGGAGGACCATTCAAACTATAGAAGTTATACTTCAAGCATGAATTACATGTTTCGAAAGGTGAATGGGGTAGGCAAGTTGCCTCAATCGAATTCACTTACAACAACATGCCACCTCATAAGACACTGTATGGTCACAAGCGCAAAACAATCGTGTTTAGAACAGAGAGCGGCAAAGAACCAATCCAGTGGTTCCGTGTGGCTATCAAGAACCATTGATAATAATGTGCAGACTAGAGACCGAATGCAAACAAATCTGATCATCAAGGTCAATGAATATAGGACTAAAGATCACTTGAGGTTCAGATCGACGAGAAAATTTGATTGAAGCCCCGCCTCCGAAAAGCGTAACCCAACCTAACAGAACGCAAAGGAGGAAAACCTTAATTCGTAAGATTTATCAAATCCTCTCCAAGATCGAGCTGGTAGTTACCAACTCGAATTACCATCAGGACTAAACGTGGTGCACAAATATTCTGGTGCGGACAACTCAGAGAACCACCCTTCGTTACTAGGGATTTGAAATGCCATAGAAAGGCGTAATCCGTCTTGGGGAATGTAAAAAGCTAAATCCTCGTTACTTTAGATCCGTCAAAATTTTCACGAGAATCAGGCCGATAGCCTACCAACCAGAAATTTCCACAAGTACTCAACTCCTTGCATGACGTGTTTCACATATGAAACTCGAATAATTGCCTTTCCAACGAAACTCTCGCCACATCAATGAAAAGAAATCCAATTCGACAAAAGATTAAATTGTGTCAAGGAACCCAAATGAAACATTGAATCAAGAAATCAAACCGTTTTGGCAAGGCCACATTCCTAACGTCGAAATCCGTTCTAACTCTCAAAGAGCTCCAGGATACACGCGAAAACGCGAAGACCAATTCGAGCGTAAATACCCACACCTTTTCTCTACTTCAGCAAATAATTCTAACTGAAAACCGAGGACGGTTTTCCCTTCTAAGGCGGGGAGGATGTGACACACGGTAAATTTTCACTAAAATTTAAATGATAATTAGAAATTTATTATTTCTAAGCATAAGTCATTAAGCATGCATAAGCTTTATCTGATCATTTGAGTAGTTAACTCGCATACTGTAGACTATTGCATCACTTTTGCATAAATATCATTTTATGAATATTACATTTCATTTTTATCTTATGATTAACTTTAAGACGAGAGGTTATCTCGTTTACCCCAGTGGTCGACACTGTACGCGTACCGACACTATGATAAGGGTTTGATAAAACAAATGACAAACGTCTGTAATGGGATATTACAAAAATAATAAGTATATCCGACACGTAACTATAAGATACTACGTTATAAAAATTATCAAACAATGATGTTTCAGTTTCAATTTAAAATCACGGGACACAAAATAATTAATATACTTGCACTCAAAACAAAAACTTCAATAAGACTCAAAAGCAATTAATAGGTAAGTGTAACACAAGTACATGCATGTACACAAATAAATCATAAGTGTAAAACTTATACATACATATTCACAAATAACACAATGAGTATAATACATATATACTTACACATTTGATAAATGAAAACATTAAATAAGTTTGGTGAGATGCACTCTTTGTCCTCTTTCCCCACATGCGACAAACACAAAGACAGAGAAATGAGAATAGCACTCTTCATCTTCAACCTCCCTCTACCTCTAGACCTACGCCCAATCTAGATCGAATCTTCCAAAAAGGGAAAACCCAACATGCAATCCCATCATATTCTTCTCTTCCATACCAAAACCATGTAAGATTTTGGTCCCTCCAAATTCTCTCTTTGATGCGCCAACCATGGGTCGAATAAACCAAGAAGGAATCAAGATAAGATCACACAAGAGAATCATATCTTCATATCTATCTACCTTAAGCCAAGTCCAAGATTTCCTAAGCTTTTGGAAGTTAACTAGTTTTGGCTTCAAACAAAATCACAAGAAAAGGAAGATGGATAAGCTCTTCCTAAAATAATTCCTTTATCTCTAGTAGAGATACAAACGCCCCAAACTCAGTTTCATCATCAACCTTACCAAAAATTAGGGTTGGGTACGATTTAGGGCTTTCAAAAATTGACTTGGGGGTTTTGGAGTTCAAGGTCGGTATACACCAATTCCATCATCAATTTGGTGATATCAAGAAGGAGTGGAGGTCAATTGTTAATTTCTAATTCGGCTTTGTACTTGTTCTACCTCCGAGATTTGTGAAGGGTAACAATCTTGTTTATGTCTTTAAATCTTCTTGTTATGTATTTGATTTGAAATCGTGTATGACACATGTTGTCCTTCATTTTCCCTTCGAATGAAAATCTGTGGTGACATGAATCTGGTGTTTAATTTGGACCCTTATTTAACATATACATCCTTCTTCGATAATGTTTAAGAAACGTTTTGTTGGTAATTACCATAAAGATGAACTGTAACATTCAATTTCGGTTTTAAAACTTTTCCTGGAATCGTAAAAACAAGTAGGTCATTACACTAGAAAAGTACATCTCGAATATTGGTAAGATTTTTTACCCCAATAAAAGTAAACCTCGTCGTTAGACACGAGAACCTTAACTTCAACCAAGGGTCATTTGGGTAAGAGAGTATCAAAACTTAGTAAGTTCGAGTAGTACTCGGATGAGAAATCAAAAGTTTGGTACCTTGTATCTAAAATTTAGTATACATCTGGTCATAATAATCACATCACTCTTTATTACTTTGTGGAGTATGGTCTCGGTGAGAACCCGCACGGGTGCTCGGGGCATCCATTAGTCCGTGTTTTAGTTGTTATTCCTAGTTAAAATGAATCCTACACTTTGTAAAATTCAACTTACTTAATCAAGATTTTGCTTTGATATTAAACTAAGTTTTGATGGTCTGATGTTAATATGGAAATGTGGTCTTCTTATTTGAAATGGTTTTCTGTCGAGAAGTATGAATCAAGAAAGGTGAAAGTTAAGTTTTGTAAAAGTTGCTAATAACTTTGGTAGTTAAAGCTGAAGGTGAAATGTGGTCAAATGTAGTTAACATAAAACTAGTCATGAGTCATAAGTAGACATGAGGATGTCGATATGAAACCAGGTTGAGTAGTACTCAACTACCGTATAGTCTCATCGTGTCCTCGTTTTAACATGTTGGCCCCGAGTAATCTTATGAGGTAGCAAGGGTGAAGGGTTATCGACCGATCACAAGGTAGAAACCATGGTGGAGACACGTTGTGTCGAACCCGAAGTACTTGGCTACCTTCCTCTTTGCGTCAAAAATTTATTCACTAGTACTAAGTCTTGGATAGTATTATTTACCATCAACTTGTAGCAAAACCAATCCTGTAACACCTTGGGCCACAGCCAAGCTTAAACCTCCAAGACAAATTCCTAAACTATCATTGGGCTAAAGCCCATTCCTTTCATATATACATCACTTTGGGCCAAGCCGAATGTTGTGCCCATTTCTGCCGGGCCACAGCCCATCCGCGTATCACTGGTCTTTGGCAAAAATTTAGTCGAGTCGTCAAGTAAAACCCGAGGTGTTTAATTCTAAGGCAAACAAACTAAATTCGTCACCGCCTATTTCTTCTCTTTCATTTCGTACATATCTTTATAATGTCATGGTTATAAAAGCCTTAATGTAACTAAACAAGTGTAAAGGTTTTATACAATGAAACAAGTGACTAATAATGTGTTATACATAATAAATGTTACGACAAGATTATCGTCTAATGTGTTCGGATAGACATATCTATGTCAAGTAATTCACTAGTCGAATTTATAAATATTAAGAACCCGTTTCTTGCTAAACAAATGAAGATCACTACATCATTTTATCACGTATTGATTTTGAAAGTCTTCAAATTTAACTCAAATATTTTCTAAATACAATTAGAAAATAAATAAACCAACATAGATTTTGACACTACTATCACGTGTCAACTTAAATAAGTATATACACATTATATACTTACTAAAAGAATGACGTAAATATTTTCAAACCAAACTTTGAATTTTAATATTGTTATAGTATCAACATGAAAAGTATATATACTTTCGTATACTTACTAGAAAACCATTTTAATCAATTTTACAAACTAAAGTTTAGTTTTAATACAATTATAAAAACAATTGAACTATTTTAAGTAAGTGATACTTAAAACAATGAACTAAAACATTGCCCTCCTTATCTAGGTCGCGTGTCGGTGCCGCTTCACAATATTCACTAAACCCCACTCTTGGATTGCACTTTTGCTAAGGTGAGTTTCATAGCCCCACTTTTACTTGATAAACTGTTTTATACGTTTTGGGGTGAGAAATATGCAAAACCTTTTTATGGACCAAAACTATTACATGATTACTATTACGTGGTTTAGCCTAAGCCCTTATGTCCCTAGAGAATGCCCTTTTTCATGAACCGTCAATTCCCCACTGGGAAACGCGAATGTTATAAATAGATCTATTGAGGGTGACTCCTCCGTTCGGTTGGCCATGCTTAGGCCAAGGCGAAACGTATACCATGTCGGAATCAAGTGTTGAGGGACAAAACACTTGCTATGGGCCCCTATATTGTATGACATCTTTTAGCATACAGAAACTGTCGTAGTATCGGTTGCATGAACTTAGAGCTAACGTAATAGACTTTCATCCATATATCATTATATTCTTGATAATGATTACATGCCTTTGCTTATGGTCCAAACTTACTATTTTAATCTAAACCTATGGACTCACCAGCTTATAGCTGACCTTTTTAGCATATTTTTCTCAGGTGCTTAGTCGTGATCATTGATGCAAGGCAAGAGGCGGATAAATGGTCGTAGAAATTTCTAAAGAAGAGTTTTTTACAAATAAAAGATGTTTTTATATTGGGACCACAAAAATTATGGGGTATGCCCATTCATCTAAACAATGTTGTAAGATATTGTTTCAAAAGATTTTATGAAATTAAACGAAGTATGTATTCCGTTCTGTATTACTTGTGTTATGATTCACCAATTTCGTAACGCTCCCAGATAACAAGTATGCTTCCGCTAAGCCAACTTTGGGGGTGTTACATTGGTTCTCTGTCTTGTGTATGAAATCAATTTGTAAGCCAATTCCTTGAAATTTGCATTTCTTAATATAATTACTATAATCTTGTTAAATTTCGCTTAATACTGTTTCAATATAGTTAATATAAGTTATTAAATAGTTTTCTTAGTTTAAACACTTGTTTTAAAGTTAAAAGCTTCAAAACAGTCCTATTAAGGTGTGTTTGGATTTGTTGTGTTAATTGTATTAGAAGTTGATTGTGGTGTTATGCTTGTCTGATATCTGTCACAATTCAACATAGTAGCTCAGTCAAACAACAAAAACTAGTCCTTATTACATTAAAAGTCAAAATTGCATTCCAACTGTTCTTACTTCCATTTCTGTGCATATCAGTTGTTCATATTAAGCATATTGGTTTTAGAGTAGTTAAGTTAGCTTACACTAGTTCCATTTTACCATAAAACATCATATTAAGTCAGTCATTTGGAATCAAATCTCATTAAAGTCAAATATCCATTTCTGTCTACAAAAGTCAAAATAGTGAAAAACAGATTTTTTGCAAAACTTTGTTGATGTCTCAGTTGTTAACCCTTGGTCATGAGCTAGTGATATTTTGGGATTTCTTAGTTAAGTTGGTCTAGTTTAATAATATCATCTTTGTTTTCCTTTTATCAAGCTCCAATAAGCTTTTTATCAGCTTCCAATAAGCCATGATATGCCCTGTGCACACCCTCAGCATACAAAGAGTATGCACAGGCATATTGCAGCCTTTGCACAAGCTTCATTCAAGCTTGTGAAGGGCTGAGATTTGGCACATGTGTAGTCTTCTAGGTGAACTTTAGGACCCTATATCTGTTTTTCACCTTAGCTTATTAGGATTACTTATGCATTAGCTTAAAGTAGCCACCATAAATACTGTTTTGCTTAAATTAATCCAATAAGCTCAAATCTAGTTTAAACTTATTTTATGATCTAGAGTACTGTTAAATAGTTAAGATAGACTTAATTTAGCATTAGTTAGCTTCTGTGTTCATTTGGTGTCCATTTGTGGACTTTGGCTTATTTTGAAAGTGCTTATTCATAAGCAGTTTCACTGCAGCTTCATATTCTCACACATAAGCATATCTTTTTATATTTTTTTATAGACTTAGAATAATATTGTAGACTTTTCCTGAATTTTTCAGATTTTTCCA
The DNA here is from genome assembly GCA_019973895.1 of Chrysanthemum seticuspe. Taxonomy (NCBI): domain Eukaryota; kingdom Viridiplantae; phylum Streptophyta; class Magnoliopsida; order Asterales; family Asteraceae; genus Chrysanthemum; species Chrysanthemum seticuspe. Next base: position 39,247,672 of record BPTQ01000009.1, read on the forward strand.
TCACTGTTTAATATTTTTCCTTATTTAAACTAGTTTTTAATCCTTTTTAAATAGCTTTTAATACAAATAAATCAGAAAAAGTTTTAAAAAATATGTTTTCAATTTTCCTAGATTAAGATAAATATAAAAAGCCAAAAAAATATTTTTCCATAATTTTCTTGGTTTAAATAGTATTTTCTAGCATTTTAATTAGTTTTAAATAGTATTAAATTAATAATAAATACATAAAAACTCTAAAAAATATATTTTCAGTTTTAAAATAAGTTTTATCATATTTTATATTTTTCTAAGTTATAATTTCATTTTTCTAGGTTAATTTTGTATTTTCTTATATTTTAGTGCATTTTAAATACTTAATAAATAGTTTTTAATTAATAATAATTAAATAAATAGTTTTAAAAATAATTTTATTTTTCTAATAATTTTCTTTTATTATTAGGATTGTAAAAATATCATTTTCATATTTGTAGGCATTTTATTTATTTAAACTCACGTTTTATTTTGTACGTTTACGTAATTTTATTTAAACGTACGTTTTAGGTTTTAAACGTTCATCAATTTTAAAATAGTGATAGCGTTTATTTAATATATTTTAACTTTTTTTTTTAATTTTCTTTAATTTGCATTTAAGCCCCTGTAATTTACAAATCTTTTCTTTAGGTATAAATATCTCAAAATCCTTACTGATCACTATCCTTAGTGATTATTCGACATCTGTTTGTGTTAAACACCAATTCATCCTCCGTGGGACTTAACGACCCAGGAATCCACTATATTCCTCTGATCTAAATTGCATTTGCTTCTGAGCTGTTTTAAGTTTGTTACGGTTAGCCATTCACAAGTGGCTAGCTTGTGTGATTAAACTTGACCGTTTGGAGGCCAATCACCAACACGCTCACGGAGACCCTTTGCCTCCGCAGCCTCAAACTCCAACTCCTGAACTTTTTGCTTCAGGGTCCCAATCCTCGCATCTCTCCTCTCAAGCCTCTTGTTCAACCTGTTCGTCTGATTTAACTCAAATTTCAACCGCAGACGCACCTCAGATGACATGCAGGTTTGCTGCATAGTGGCGATGTTGTACTGTTCAAGCAAATCTGCATGCGGCATGTTGCGCAGCATCGACAAGTAGCCAGGAGTAGCGAGATTATCCAGCATGCTTTGACAGACCCAATCATCGTTCATTCGAAAGTCATTGGTGGGTAGCCATTTGGGAACATAAACATTTTTCGCTTCCGCTGTCTCCACGGATAGAGACTCGTAAAAGTCATCATCCGAGGCCGCAGGACGATGAACAGATTGGTCCTGCGGCGGAGAATCGACCGCGAAAGCACTCTCCTACTGCAAAGGCGGCGGCTGGGACGGACCAGACATCTCAGTATCCAAGTTTTCCTGATGAGCGCTGGTAGATGTCTTGGAAGTAGCATCCGGATCCGCCTGAAGATCCGGGGTAGCCTCAGAAGAAACATTGGTTACTTCCAGCTGCTGGGGTCCGGAATCAGACTCGTCGCGAAGCTCCATAACAGGAGTAGGCCCCACAGGCTCATCCCCTACATAACAAATAACATTTAAGTTATTTAAAAAAAAACAAGATGAAAATCATAAACAAAAAGAAGATGCCTTACCAGCAGCGGACCCAGAACCCTTCTCCGACACAGGAGTAACCCTTTTCTTCTCCGGTTTCTTGGAAGGAACATCAAGCCTAACCCTTTTCTTCCCAGTCGCCTTGCTGGCCTTGGCCGCCTTCACATTATCCACAATAGTCTCTTGGACTAACGTGATCAGATTCTCAGAAGGCTCTATAACACAATTAGCAGTCTCGTCCTGCAGTGTCTGCTCACCCTCTTGTAGAGTTCTCTCTCCGGATGTAACCTCAAAAGGATCCGGCTGGTTAATGAAAGCAAAGAGAGACATATCTGCAAACAAAAATGCACAAGTTAGCAACAAGACACAAAGGAAAAGACGATAAGACACGACAAACCCTAAAAAAAAAACCCACTCTCAGTATCCGAAGCCTTAAAAGTGGGCCGCGCTGTCGCATCATCCCAGGAACGACTAAGGCCAATCACGGACAGGAATGGCGCTGGAAATTTCTTAAACGGAGCACGTTGCGTATCAAGGAGATGTAACAACTCCATATCAATATCATCATCGGCCGGGGGTGGGTCACGGTCAACGGAGACCTTCTCATTCCACGAGATGGCCAAGGGAAACACGGTTGCGTCAACCCAAAAGAAATACTCCTTCCAATTCTTTACAGAATCCAAGGGAGCGGTATAACAAACCGGCACAATCAACGACTTAGGACCCTTACGCTTCTCTAGGGTCATCCACCCATCTTTCATCCCGGAGTAGTAAAATTTCCTAAACAAAGGTACAGTGGGGGTCCCACAATGAACGCATCAAAGGATCTCAAAGTGACTAATCCTAGTGGCGGCTAACACGGATAACTGCGACAAATGGATTTGAAAATACTCCAAAACTCTACACAGGAACGCGGAAAGGGGTATCCTAAAATTGCAAAACTCAAAAAATCTAGTATATACGCCTATCTTACCCTGAGGGGCATTCCTTATGGTATCGTTTGGACCAGGAAGAAGAGGGTGAACAGTGGAGGGGATATGATATTTAGAGCAAAAATCACTTAAATCTTTCTGCGATAACTTACAGGTAAAGTCGCTTAAAAGTTTTTTAGCCATGGAACTACAATGAGGAAAGAAAAACCTAACCTGATAAAGTAGGGACGCAAACAAAGAACTTGGTAGACTTTTTTTCTTTTTTTTTACACACAAGGAAGAAATGGCAACAGTACCCGAGAATGTAAAAAAGGGGGTATTTATACTCCTTAAGGGTAAAACCAACAGGCGAATCAAGCGGCCAAAAAGTTGCCACGTCCCTGGCTAATCACCAATGGCCCAGATCTGCTTAGATCAATGGACGAGATGGAAGCAGACAAAACGTCAAGTCAGTCAGAAAATATACGGTCGGACGCGTTTGCACGAATCCCAAAGGACAGCTGTAACACCTATCTTTGGCATGAGTGGAAAGTACAGTCAGCAGTGATTGGGATTATCCACGGAACATCCAACCGCGGGTGAAAAGAACAACTTAGTCTAGCGGCCCTTGTACTAAGCTAACAAGCACACTAGACTGGGGGGACTTGATCGCGTATGACCCTCCCAGCGCTAATACGGGTCGGGCGCGGTCTAAGCATAGTTGTGTAATACCCCCGGCACTTATATGGTTACTAAGCCATTCTGCGGATAGTAGGTACGTCCGAAGGAGAACACAACCGCGCCCAACATACAAGGTAGGGAATCTTGCTCAGGCCTGGCGTACTATAACCTGCAGTCCCCAAAAAGGGAAAGCGGGACAACTCCCGCCCAAAACATCGTTGTCACAGCAACGGGACAAACTCTGGAGCTGACCTACGTCATTACTGTCGCTCTCATGGCCCGTGACCTTGAAAACATGACAGAAAGGTCAACCATATAAATAGAGGCCTCGCCACTATTCAAACGGTAACACTTACATACTCTCTCTCTCTAGAACCAACTTTATCTCTCTAAGACTACCACTTACTCTCACGACGGAGGTTGACCGCGGAACCCCGTTCCGCGGTGAGACTAACGGTGTTGGTTTTCTTAGCAGCTTACAGTCAGGAATCTCACTTAATACAAGATCTATTTCCCGAGGAGTTAGCTTACACTAATCTTCATCGAGGGAACGCCCATAATTGTATTAACACATTCACAAATACTGATATGGGTAATGTTTGTAGAAATGCAAACAAGATTCATTGGTATGGATTGTATAAAAATGTAAAGACGTGTTGTTAAAGTCGCATTAATTGCTTTTATAACCTATCTATCTCCCGTAATTGTATATCATTTGTTGCAATAGTTACATAGATTTCCATATGCATGCTTTATGTATCGCAAGCCAATGTTTGCACTACACCAGTAGTAACCATCAAGCAACTTGAGTGGCACCATAAAAAGATATCTGATACATCATCAACTAACACCAATATGCCTCTTTCCAAATGTTTATAAAGAAGCACATACGAACCCTACCGGGGCCGTACACCTAGTCGTATGGAACAAAAAGTAAATACAGATTACAGAAGGTAAACCATGATATTAAAAAATAAAACTTATTCCTATCCCATGCGATAGCATCTTCAATGCATTGTATATTATAAAGTTTAATAGGTTGACACATCAACATTGTACTTCTTCTAAAAACACATTCACAATCCATTAAACCTTACTAAGTTTATTTGATTTACACATCATCTTTTTCCATGTTTTATTCAATATAAAATACCACACATTATAATTGAATTGGTATCATATATAATAGGGTCCCCACTTTTATTGTATAATAAAGGTGTGTACAGACTTGAACACCCATTCAATCAACTTGACACATGGACCATCCACAATGGATTAATCACTTAATGTGAAAACTTTTTTGCTATTGAATGATGCCATGTAGGAGCATTGTGGATGCCCTAAGCTTAAGAGTAAATTACATAAATGGTCCTTGTGGTTAGGCCAAAATTGCATGTTTTGTCCTAGAACGCAAAAAATTACACCAATGGTCCTTGTGGTTGTCTCAATTGAATTGACCGGTCCGTTGACCAAATTTCTATACAATTGGAAGTTAACGGCAAAGGCATTTTCGTCCTTTCGCATTCACACGAACCACTTTTGTAATATATTAACCACAGGGACGATTTATGAAATAAACTTTTAATCCTAAAATAAACTTGGGTATGATTCGAACTCAGGACCTTTGGGTTATATAACAAGCGGCTTACCACTATGCTAAGTGGTAAGTTTTTGTTAATATATGCAAACAATATATATTTATTAGGGGTGGCAACTCTCGACATGACACGATAAACGACACGAACCCGACACGAAGTTAAACAAGTTTGGCTTGAGGATAAACAAGTTTGGGTCAAAAACAGGTCAACTCATCTAACCCGTTTAATAAATAGGTCGTGTTTGGGTTGGGTAAGTACTAAAAAAGTCAACATGTGAACCCATTTAAGTATATATGTTTCTAAAGATTAAATATATAGCTTAGACTTTATGTTAGATTTGGATTCAATGTATTTTGTTAGTACTTAATATGAGTGAGTTATAATTATAACTCACATATTATTGAAATTGTCGTATAGCTATTTATATGTTAAGTTTTTCAATATTAGATCCTATATCCGCTTTGCTTTTAAAATGGTTAAATCGAAAAGCCACCAACCCTATTTGCCACTTGACCTATTTACTTAAACATATTAAACGGGTTACACATGTTATGTAGGTCTGGGCTATGGTTGAATTTCTTGACATTATTAATAAATGAGTCATGTTTGGGTAGAGACTTTAATAACCCACCAAGCCACGAACCCGAATAAGTCAACCCGAACACGACTCGATTGCCACCCCTAATATTTATCCCTTAGTATTTTAGCTTTTTTACAACCAACACCCACCACCACGACCGCCTACTTACGAATCATCTCACCCACCTACCACCACCACCTCCGCCGCCGCCTACCACCACCACCGCCCACTACCCCCACCACCGTCTACCATCACCCACCACCACCACCGTCACCGCCCAACACCATCACCTCCCATCACCGCCGCCCAACACCACCACCACCCACCACCGCCCCCACCCACCACCACCACCCCCACCTACCACCACCCACCACCACTACCGCCACCGCCCACCACCTACCACCGCCGTCCACCACCAACCACCAACCACCAACCACCACCCACCACTACCATCGAAGGTACACGGTGGTGGGGGTAGCGGTGGGTGGTGGCGGTTGGGCGTTGGTGGTGGTGGGTGGTGGTGGTAGGTGGGTGAGATGATTTAAAAATGGGTGGTGGTGGTGGGCGGTGGTGGTAGCTGGTGGGCGGCGGTGGTGGTGGTGGGTGGTGGGTGAGATGATTAAAAAATGGGTGGTGGTAGGTGGTGGACGACGATAGTGGTGGTGGTGGGTGCTAGTGGTGGTGGTGGGCGGCGGTGGTGGCGGCGGTGGGTGGTGGGGTTAGTAGGTGGGGTGAGATGATTCGAAAATAGGCGGTGGTGGTGGTTGTTGTAAAAAAACTAAAATACTAAGGGATAAATATATATTGTTTGCATATACTAACAAGGATTTACCACTTAGCATAGGGGTAAGCCGCTAGTTACATAATTCGAAGGTCCTGAGTTCGAATCCTACCCAAGTTTATTTTTAGGATAAAAAATTTATTTCACAACTCGTCCTAGTGGTTAATATATTACAAAAATGATCCTTGTGAACGTGAAAGGACGAAAATACCCCTGCCGTTAACTTTCAATTGGATGGAAAATTGGTCAAAGGACCGGTCAACTCAATTGGGACAACTACAGGGACCATTGATGTAATTTTTTACGTTCTAGGACGAAACATGCAGTTTTGGCCTAACCACAAGAACCATTTTTGTAATTTACTCTAAACTTAAAGAAAGTAGCGTCTAACGGGTAAAATTAATATTGTTGCACATTCAAACAACATTAATTTACGGTTATTGAAAGATTAAAATAGTATTTAACTATTCAGAAAGTCTAAAATGTAAAACATATTTCAAAATAGAAACATTTGACCGCTAGTTAAGTATCTTACTTTAGCTGGAAAAATTATGGTCATGTTATTGTAAAATGGTAAGGAACTCACAACAATAATCTCTAACACCCAACCAACCACTCTTTGGTGTATTTTAACAATCAGTATGATCCTCCTCTAATGAGTTAGATCAACAATACAAAAGATTTTTTCTTCATGAATAGCTTATATTTAGAGGCTAGATGATTAATTATTAGTACAATTTGTTAACACCATTTAGTTTTTGGAAAAGGGGTGTTTGGACCTTGGATATCTTTTTTGACTTGAATTTATCATTATATAGCAAAAAATATCAAAATCAAGGTGTTTGTGAGGCTGTGATAAAGGTGTTTGTAGTTGTTGATATTTAAGTTTGTTGTTGAAGTTGATTAAAACAATCAGTAAGATAAGAGAAGGTCGTGTCAAGGAGTGATAAAGATTAGGGATTTGTAAAGAATTAGAGGGGAACGGGTTGTGGTGGGGGTGGGAGTTTGGTGGTGGAAGGATGCTGGTGATGGTGATTTGGGTTAACTATAGTGGTGGCTTGGTGGGTTAATGCTAGGAAAAAAGCGAAGAGTAGTTAGTGTAGTTGTGAGGGCAATCTAATTACTTGCCGGCTTTTGTTGTTGTTGTGGTGAGTGTAGTTAGTGTGGTTGTGTATGGATTCTTACAAATTGATAATGGGATCATAGGAGTAAAAATAATTGTAAATAGGTAAGTATTCTTTGATTATATAATGTGAATGAACCGGATGGATTTAGTTTTTTATGTAATGTATTAAACTTCTCATTTTGAATATGGATTTGTTTGTATGTTATCAAATTGCATTACTGATGCGTGGGTTGGGGTCGAAAGGACTTCTTTTTCTACGAGCAAATTTTTCAACCATCTAGGCAGTGTACCTAATCATTGTAGTGTAGTATGGGGTAAGCCCAGGGGGTTGATTCGTTCTCTAGCGGAATAGAGATGCTAGAAAGAGATGTATGACGAGAAGGTAAGGTAGAAGGAGATTCTTTTTAGTCTTTTTTGTTTATTAGAAATCAAGTAAATATCTCGGGGTATAGGAGTGGGGGGGGGGGGGGGTGATACTCCTACCAATTTTAACTATTAATTAAAACTAATTAACTACTTAATTAAGGATAGATTATGCTAATGTAGGTGTGCTCTTATGATGATTAAAAATGTGTTTAATTAGATGTTCTTACTCGATAGTTATCTCTTATTGGTCGGTTGAATTGTCACATCCTCATCTTAATTGGTGCGTTGTATTCCGTTTGGTCACGGGGGTGCCTAATTCCCTAGTTCTATGAATTGTAACTCTCCTTTAGACTATCCGAGATCGCCAAGTACCTAAGTATCTCCCCTGAATACTCTACTATCAACAAGCTACAACTCACGCAATAAACTGTTAGGATCGTTTCTATGGTAGATTTGGTGATTCGGGAGGTCTTGGAAGATGGAAGAAACCCATCTTCAAGTTAGAGAGAGAGACTAGAGAGAAGGGAAATACTATGTGATTATTATTGAAAGGTGAAAGGTTTACACAAAGAGATCTCACCCCTCCATGGAAGTATGGAGGGGTTTATATACCCAAACACTTACATCTATCACTAAATGACATAACAAGCCCTTGTGTTTGAGGTAATAAAGATAGAAATGTAATCCCGTCAATGTCGTTCCATTTACGAGTTAGGAGCGATTCCAACAATCTTCCCCCAATGGGACGACATAAGGGATTACTTACAACATTTACTACAAATATAGAAAACAAATAAAGAAAGGTCTTCATAAGCTCTTCAAGTGCTGAGGATGATGAAAGGTTACGCTCTTTGTCTTCTTCTGGTACCTTGACTTGAGAACCGTTTTCTTCACTTGTAGGCAAATGATGTAATATGCATAAATTGGATTAACTTCCCCCCAATTCATGCTGCATGTCTTTAGCAGCTTCTCCGTACACTCCTTTTTGGCGAAGTTTCTGAATCAGCTTCCCCCCAAACTGACAACTGTCTTCAGCAGATTCGAAACTTTGATGTAGTGAACATTTCCTCTAACTTTTGAAGTTTTCAGTACGCAGCGGAATTTGTAGATGAGCAGTAAACCACACAAGGTAAATCTGACTTGTTGCGGAAAATCCGTTCGGGGGTAACATGCAAGAAATCAACAAGATCTTCTCACGTATGTAGATGCTTCACACCAAACAGACCACGAAAGACGAAATGAAACGACTTCCCCCTGAATGTTGCGGTCTATCGGAATAGTAGTTACCTGTTAATCTGCAAATACTCGATAAAATGACCGTGTGTGAGGCATCATAACATCCTATTTAGGTAATCTTCACACACGATAACTCTGTGAAAGTGAGACGATAACACCAGAGTGAGACGTTTGAAGCACAAATCGTCTCATTTCTTCCCCCTGATTGAAGAAATTCATGAAAGGAAACGGGTTTTCGAAAAAAAATCCAAAAACATCAAAGAAGCAAGGAACACCTATACTCTCTTCCCCCCGATGTTTTCAACGAATCAGAATCATGCACCACGTATGTTGATGATGAAATTGGAGACATCGAAACCATGTATGTTCAATTAATCGAACAAGTGTGAAGTACCATAAATATCTTGTGAGAATCAGCTGCTGATAAAAACTTCTCTACTCGTGTATACTCTTCTCAGCTAACTCTTTACCAACCCCATTATCATTCTGACGGCTTTTTGTAGTGACTACTGATGGAGAAAAACCCAATATGACGAACTTGAGACTGAAGTAAAATAACCCGAACTTGTGACTTAAACTTGCACTATTGTCAGACGAAGAACCCTTTTTCGAATCCTGATTGAAAAAAGGTAAACTTATAGTTTCTCAAATTATCCACACCTAAGTGTGACACTTGAGCACAACAACGTAACTCCTTAAAAGTGATAGTTATAAGCTGTGAGCACAACAACGTAACTCCTTACATCAGGTTCAACTAGATAACTCAAGTCTTTGTCAATCGAAACGGTTAAAGCTCGAACAAGGATCTCGAAGAATCATGCATCCAACCAACCCCGATATCTTCAGATACTAAGTACACGCACCCATGATATCCCACTTCAACCTCAAATAAATAATAGTGAATTCTCGCCGTAATCACATCTTACGGTTAAATGCCCAAAACTAGCCTTCATTAACGGTTTAAAATGAACTTTGATAATGGTTTATCCCGATCTTGTCAAAAAATTGTATCCCCGTGAAAAGTTGTAATCGCCAAAATACCACTCTTAATGACACAAAAAAAATTACCAAAAATGAACACAATGTATTAAAAATTACATTTAGACTCAATGTGTCATTTTCGGATCCAATGGTAGCTCAATTCATTAGTTAAATTTCAGCCCAATCCATACTATGTGATAAACCGGCCTAGTCCATACTTTTAAATTCAGTCCACGTTTTTTTTTTTTTTTTTTTTTTTTTGTAGATAACACTCGGATCCAAACCATTCCACAATTATAATACCCAAGTAGTCTATAAGTCTATAACCTAAACACACTTGATGATAATATAACGCCTACCACATTCCAGATATCTCACCTAACACATCTCATCAATAATACTCCCTCCCATCAGATTGTATCATAACCAATCTTATCTCAACTATTCGATCTAAGCTCATTATTTTGATCAAATCACTCATCATCACATAGATTGAATCACATAACCACAAACACAACCCCACCTTTACCTTGATGTCATTCGTTTTACTGTTCAAGTTCGAATCAAGAATAAATCAAGATCCTTTGGAGGGTCACGGTAGGTTCTACTTGTGATGTTGTATTCGTGTTGTGGTCATTGAACGAACCAAGGAGAGTAAGATGACATAATTGTTATCATTAGTCTCCTTTTTTGTGTCGGATATTGAATAATAGATCAATGATATTTTCGTTTATACTCTTTAAGTTTCGAAAAAGGTTTATGAGAGTATAAACAAACTGAGATCTTGTATTAATTTGTCTTTAAATTTGAGTCAGTTAAGGGGGAAGAGTTGATACCAGGGGGAAGAGATGATTGTTGTAGTTGATTGTGAGATGGGATAGGAGATGGTTTTGGTCCTGTCGAGACTCTGGCTGTTGTTGGTTCAGATGCTTGACTTATGATGTGTAAATACTGAAGTCACATAAGAGTCATGGTATTTGGTTTTGTTGGTCAAGGTCTCTGTAGTCTCTTCTTCATCTTTATCTCTGGTTTGGTCTTACGCGTAAGATGATACCTTAGGCGTAGAACTGTCTTACGCGTAAAGCATACGCGTAACGCTTATGCGTAGGCATACGCGTAACAAGCTTATGCGTAGCCCATTCTTACGCGTAAGCCTAGGCTTATGCGTAAAAGCATACGCGTAACTTTTCATACGCGTAACTTCACAGCTACGCGTAACACCATTGTAGATTCCCTTACGCGTAAGTTTAGGGTTTTGACCCGTTGACCACTTTTTCCGGCGATGTATTTCGACCAAAAATCCGTCCAGATTCATAGTAACCCAGAAAGATGATATTCACGAACTGTTTTTAGACCCATTTGACCAGGTCAAAAGACCATGTTTACCATAATAACTTACACGAGTATTTGGACAAAAAAAAAACGAGTGCAACCAAGATGACTAAAACTGTTGTTGGCAAAACAGTTTGTGACTTTTACCTTTTCTGTTAACCCATCTAATTTTGACCAAAAAAATACATTAAACTTGTATAAAAAACCTGTTAAACATTAAAAGCTATTAACTTTGTTAAAAACAGATTTTTTACCCAAGATTTTGACAAGATAAAATCATCAAAAATCAACCAATGATACAAAACCGACCTTGCTCTTGATACCAATGTTAGGATCGTTTCTATGGTAGATTTGGTGATTCGGGAGGTCTTGGAAGATGGAAGAAACCCATCTTCAAGTTAGAGAGAGAGACTAGAGAGAAGGGAAATACTATGTGATTATTATTGAAAGGTGAAAGGTTTACACAAAGAGATCTCACCCCTCCATGGAAGTATGGAGGGGTTTATATACCCAAACACTTACATCTATCACTAAATGACATAACAAGCCCTTGTGTTTGAGGTAATAAAGATAGAAATGTAATCCCGTCAATGTCGTTCCATTTACGAGTTAGGAGCGATTCCAACATAAACACAACGAATGGCGTAGGTGCACTCCTAAGCTTTTTTGCTATTTCGGACGTTCGAGCTCGAAACAATTAAATAAGAAGCCAATTTTCCTTACTCTAGCGTCTACCAATTAAGACAAAGAGACAACCTAACAATAATTAACAACTAGGTTTCATAGATCTAAGCAAACACAAAGATAATTTAGCTACTCATGGTAAACAAACAAGCATACACACATACAATTAAACATGGGGTAGACATAATGATAGTATGGATTAACAAACTAATTTTATGACGTAAAGAAGGGTATGGAACCCTAAAATACTGTCAAAGTCGGACTACAACTGAATTAGGGTTTGCTCTCCAAAGTTCTACCTCTCTAAATGCAGAAAAATCGAATTCTATATATAGATTTACAAATGCGACGGCGTCGCCTTTTGCTAGTGACACCGTCCGTTGATAGGTGTGACGCCATCAGTCTTCATTAGGGTTTCGTTTGGGCCAAGTCATCGTTGGGATGGCGTCAGTTGATAGGTGTGACGCCATCAGTCTTCATGAGGGACGTCGTCTGAGATTGATTCTTAGGCGTCTGGTGTGAAAAATGAGGGAGACGCCTTCCAGAGTTTAGGCGTGACGCCGTCATGCTTTAGAACCAGAATTTCACCTGAGCCGTCACTTGTGTTTTTATCAAATTTCTGTATGAGAGACGGCGTCGCCCTTTGGTTGGGACGCCGTTAGGTGCAATAAACAGCCTTGGAACTTGACTTTGCCATTTTCTTCATGTTTTCGCTCCTTTTCGTCCAAATATGCTTCATTCCAGCATTTTGCTTCCAAAAGACCTAAAATGTGAAAATGAACGATTTTAAGTAGTAACGGATATAAAATATGTCGATTTAGGGCTTAAATGACCCCCTAAAAACGTATGTTTTAAAACCTTATAAATTATTGAAATTTTAGTTCATGCTCTAACTTAATGCTTGCTCCAACTTGAATGTGGTAGTGTTTATGAAAATTAGATAGCAGGAAATATAAGAGGAATATGGTTTTTGATTGAGGTGGTCAAAATTTAAGGTGGCCGGAAAAATTGATGGCCGAAAATAATGATGGTGGGACTTGGGTGTTTGTGGGTGAGGAGGTGAAAAAGGGTAGTGGTGGCCGGTGGGTCACATAAAGAAGAAAGAGATAAGGAGAAAGAGAGTGACTAAAATGACATTTTTATCCTCATGTGCCTTGCACATGAGTAACTTTTAACGATCAAAACTCACCCCGTTTGGTTAAAGGACCGTGAGTGTTAAGGGTTTCGAAGTTAGGGACTATCTGTGCAAAAAAAGTTCAAAGGACCAAGAGTGTGAGTCAACACAAATCACAGGGACCATCTTTGTAATTTACTCTTCTCGAAAACTATTTAAGCATTTATCTACAATTATCTTTTTGTAAAATACCTTTTATGGCCTAGTGGCGTGTGGAGCTTTTTGGAGCAGTGGGTGATGAGCGGTAAACAATGAGCATTTTGATTCGTAGTAGTCGTTTGGCAAAAGAGCGATAAACTTTGCTATTTTTCATGAATGCTCATTTTTTCAATGCATCTTAAAGAAGCGGTGGGTGGTGAGGGGTGAGTTGTGACTATCGCTCACAGTTCCTAGCTACAACTCAATGCTATTTTTTACAACATGTTATTAAAATGAAGTTAAAAACAAGATATAATATTTTTATAAAGGGACAAGATATTCCCACCTCCTAATTTTTTCAATTTTTTTTATTTTTATAATTTTGTTTATATAAAAAACTATAAATCTGAAAATGCGAAACATGAAATATAAAATTTAATAAGTAAAACGCATAAAACTGTCGAAAGACAAAAAACTTTGTTTTACTAAAATAAATAAATGGGGACAAAGGGGATTAAAACTACATCCCTTTTATAAATTGTTGAGAACATGAAAGATTAAACAATTATAATAATAAAAAATATAAAATAAAAATTGAAGTCCGTTGTCATCGAGTAGGATTATCGCTCCATTTCTTAGTACTCTTTTTGTTTCCTCAAATTAACACATCTTTCCTTTCGTCATCTACATTCTTAAGGTATGCATCTTTTTGTTGTTTAGTTGTTCTTTGACTTTTTTAGGGTTTAAGGTTTTCAAGGGTTTATGATTTGTTTGTTTAAGGGGTGTTTGGATAAGGTTAGGTAGTGTCAAAATTGTTAGTTTGTTAGTATTGTTGGTGTTTGTTTAAGCTTATATAGCGGGCTTATGTCATAATAAGCTTATATAAGGTGTTTTTTTTTTCTTAAGAAGCCACAAAAAGTAAACTTATGAAACATAAGCCGAAAACCAAATAAGTCATAAGCCCATTATATAAGCTTAAACAAACACCCTCTTGGATAAGGTTAGCTAGCGTCAAAATTGTTAGCTTATATAGCGGGCTTATGGATTATTTGGTTTCGGCTCATGTTTCATAACCTCACTTTCTGTGTCTTATCATTTTGAAACTTTTCGGCTTATATAAGGTGTTTTTTTAAGAAGCCACAAAAAGTAAACTTATGAAACATAAGCAGAAAACCAAATAAGTCTTAAGCCCGTTATATAAGCTTAAACAAACACCCCCTAATTGGGTTTATGTTTCATAAGCTCACTTTCTGTGTCTTATTTTGAAACTTTTCGGCTTATATAAACCTTATTATGTCATAAGGTGTTTTTTTTTTAAGAAGCCACAAAAAGTAAACTTATGAAACATAAGCCGAAAACCAAATAAGTCATAAGCCCGTTATATAAGCTTAAACAAACACCCCCTAATTGGGTTTATGTTTCATAAGCTCACTTTTTGTGGCTTATTTTAAAACTTTTCGTCTTATATAAACCTTATTATGTCATAATGAGCTTATAGAAGGTGTTTTTTTTAAGAAGCCACAAAAAGTAAACTTATGAAACATAAGCCGGAAACCAAATAAGTCATAAGCCCGTTATATAAGCTTAAACAAACACCCCCTTGGGTTTATGTTTCATAAGCTCACTTTTTGTGGCTTATTTTAAAACTTTTCGTCTTATATTCTATAAGCCCAAAAAAAGTGAGCTTATGAAACATAAGCCCAAAACCAAATAAGCCATAAGGCGGCTATATAAGCTGGAACATATTTTTGTTCAACTATATGCTTGCAAATGCTAGTGAAAACTTATTCGTTGAAATAATATGCATGTCAGAATGTTTAGAATAATATATCCTTGAAAAAGTCATATTAATGATTATTTTATTCTTGTTAGATGTCGGGCTCAAACTCACATAAAGCTGCTCGAAAAAAAATGGCGAAAACTAAAAGTAAGGAGAACAAGAGGAAGAGGCAGATGAAACACCGAATAGCAAAACGGCCAAGATTAAGAACAGGTAATGGATAGTCAATAGATTTTGATGAGCTAAAGCTATTAGAAGTGCAAACCATACATAGATGAACTACGTGCAGGTCAAACTCAAATTACGTTTGAACGTGATGATGTTAACAAAATGATGCAAAATTTGACCAAAAATAGAGTAAGAAAGCTTTAGCACAAATGATTATAGTCGATGAGCTCCCTTTTAGTTTTGTTGAGGGTGGGGGAACAATAAACAAAGGCTGGTTAATCTAAGGTATTATAGGTTTAAATCGTTAGTCTGTTATCCCATCTGCATAAATTAGGTCTCAAGAGGCTGATATGAAGTGGTTTGTTGCTGTTGTGATGAAGTTAGCTTATTTACTTGTGCTTTGTATCTTCATTGTCGATGATTATGTTACGTAGTTAGGGTTCAAATTGACGGATTTTAGATTTAGATCGTTAGGTTGAAGGTTTTGTGATCCAATCTGCATTTGTTACGCAATGATTTGTTGTGAATGACGTATATCGTGGCAAATATAGTTTTTTTTTTTTACTAAAAATTCTGAGGTTTATAATAAAGGTTTTTTGAAGTTGATGAGTTTGGTAACCAATTAGCCAATTAGGTTAAATTATGTGTTTGTAGATCTAGATCGTTAAGTTTAAGGCTTTGTTATTGGATCCGAAGGCTTTGGAGGTTGCTATTAGTGAAATGATCGTTTACCTGACTTTTAGATTTTGGCATTTAGTTATGCAGTTGTGATCACTTCTACTCACTAGATCTATTATGCGATATTGCATCTAGGAGATTGTTCTGTTTTTATGTTTGTATTTGAGTTATTAGTTTTTAACGGCATTTTTTTTGTAATAAGTGATCAAACTACACAAAATAATATGCTCACAGCTACGTGCACTTTGATGCGATTTGTTTGGTTAAGCGGACTAATGCTTGAGTTCCTACTGAGCTTAACATTAAAGCCTAAATTTGGTTTTTTTAGATTTCGATGTTTTATACGCCCACCTTGTGTCTAAACAGCTATACAAATATTTATGGTCAAAATGTCAAATAGTTGACCGGGATCTTTTTTTTACAGCTTCAGTGATGACGCGTCACTAAGTTGCCTGTTCGTGTTTTTCTTTGATCAGATCACATGATTGTTGTTGAGTCGTCATTTTGCCTATTTTGGCGATTTTAGGTTCAAATAGTTCATAGTTACAATCTGCAGCTGTTATCTTGTATTCGTTTCTTTAAAATCTATAAAGTTCCATTAACGGTTGGTTGACTTTGTCTCTAGATATCAATCAGAGGGTGCTTACCAATCCTTTCAGAAGGCTTTCTACCGAGAAAGAGATGAGTATTTCGATGGTGGGTCTGGATGGAGCTGGTAAAACTACCATCTTGTACAAGCTCGGCGAGGACATGGTTGTGAAAACCTCTGCTGAAGGTACTCCATTCTCTCTATTTGTTATTCCTATATACTAAAATGTATTTAGTAACGAATATGGAAGTCAATGGTTCATATTGTTTATTGTGGTTATATATTCATGTTGGCATTACTTGACTTCCTTTAAAGAAGAGATAAAATCCTCTTTATGGTGTGTGATTCAACATCAAAAAATTACTTCATCACAGTAACTTATGAAAAGATTTATTTATTTATTTATTTATTTATTTTTTAAAAAAAAAATCTCAGTAAGGTAGAGGGTCGCTTATCAATAACATTGGTGACTGCTGCTTTAGTTTCGATTGGCTATTAAATCACAATTACCAAGATGTGTATTTAGCTTCATTCGATTTTTATTTTGTTTGTGCAGGATTGCATTTGGAGACTCTTGTGTACGATAACATCACCCTCAATGCGTGGGATGTTAGTGGTGCACATAAGGTACAGACGTTTTTTTGTTTTACATCTTCTGAGTACGAATACGGTTCACTTCGCATCTATGCCAAGGGAATATTGCAGTGGGATGGATGTACTGTCAAGATACACACTTAGTGTTAATGAAATAACTGGTGTACGTAAATGTATTATATGTGCAGACACGGTTGCAAGGGATCCATTTCAAGGACACAAAGGGTCTCATCTTTGTGGTTGACAGCACTGCTAGGGATAAACAAGATCGGGCAAGACGTGAGCTGCACATGTTGTTGAATGAGGTAAATATTTGTGTTGAACGCATATTCTAACACCATCAGTTTAAATGAGTTGATGCATAATATATTTAGTAGAATACTAAATTTTACATGTGTGTATTTATATACTATCACTTATGGTGATGCTTACCAAGCTATAAGCTATTTATTTGTTAATGTACAAAACATCCAAACTACCAATCTCCACTGTAGAGGTGGCAAAATGGTGGGCAAAACGGGTCTTTTTTAGTAAATTCAAAATGGGTTGTGCTGGGTTGACCTGTAACAATACAATCTTTCACGATTCAAAATGGGTCGTGCTGGGCTGGCCGGAAATAAAGAGTCGCTTTGTGTAACATTTGATCCTTTTTCCTCTTAAACTTGATAATTGATACATACTACTTGCGTATGCCCCCCTGTTAGAGCATGTGACCCGTGCTTCATTTATATGTTAATGCTCTTACCAGTTTTATTGTTTTTCTTAATTCAGTTTTGTCAGTGTAGCTTGAACTTAAATGGTGTCTCGAGAAAACTTTTTCCCTGCAATTCACTTGTACTTTTTGAATCAGAAGTTATAGATTGCTTCAATATTTTCACCTAAAGTGCTGTTTTGCCTGCACCACTGCATATCACATCTCTTTCTCTCTTATGCTGTATTGATTGTAAATGAAACTACTGTGTGCTGCCAACAATATGATTCAGTTTCGTAAACATTCCCTTATATGTCTTTACATTTTTTTACAAAATGTTTTATGGTAAAAATTATTCAAAGCTTGGCCTCATTAGCTATGGTCTGATCTGAAAAATATTTTATTTCATTGTAGCACCTGCACAATTTGTTTCCTAATGAGAGCAATGTATATACTACTTTACTGTAGGATTCACTTAAGGATGTGGTTCTTCTTGTATTTGCCAACAAACAAGATGTGCCTAAACGAATGAATGAAGCTGAGATTACTGAAATGCTCGGCCTTTCCTCCCCCATCCCACAACGCCACTGGTAATGTCTCTCTTAAAGTTTTATTTATTTTTTCAATATAAGATGTGTTGAATATTGCCGGGTATAACCAGTGAACCCATGACCAGTAGTAGAATTCGTTAGTCAGTTAGCTTAAGTCCTCGGATTGGGGGCTGATTAGGACAAATTCGTATGGACGATACTCATACTAGGGCTGGCTAGGCATAGTCAAGGATAAGATGGAAATCTTGATCAAGGACTAGGTACCCTTTTAGGGAAAAAGAGTGTTACACGTAGGCTAAAGGACCTTGTCTATCAATAACTGTCTTTCTTTTCTCTAAAAGGGAGTTTAATGCTTACTTGCTGTCATATCTGATCCTTAGTGAGGCCTAACCAGTTTCACTTCGAGTCCTTATCCAGACCAGTTTTGTCCCGATCTCCGATTTCACGACTTCAAACAATTGTGAATTTTGGGTTAGGAGCATTGCCTGCTACTGATAGAGGTGGCAAAATGGGTCATTTCATTGGCAAACTATTTTGTTGAGTTTTGAAATAGTTATTAAATCACAATAATAATAATAATCTTTTATTAGTAGAGTGATTTAGGAGATTTTATGCATTTGATGACTCTTTACTTCATTAAGACTTATATTACAATTTCTTCAACAACATTTTGCGAACCAAGCAGACCCTTTCGATCAAGTTAAACCAATCTGTTTTATAGATTGTTTTTGTTCAATTTAACTAGTAATTGTATTTGTTGCAGACTACTTATATTTATAATTTGACTTGGTTTTGATAACATTGTAAGCTGATTGATTTTGTTTTACAGTCGCGTCCAGATCACATGTGCTACTTCTGGTGAAGGACTTTACGAGGGGCTGGACTGGCTCTCCAAAAAAATTAAGCACACCTGTGCTACTTCTCGTGACGGAGTTAGCGAGGGGCTGAACTGGCTCAGAAACAGTAGTGCTAACAAGGTATGTACTCTAGGTCCAAAATAGGGTGTTTACTACCCCTATAATGGTCACACACATGGCAGAACAGTTGTAAGTGCACATCTCGAGTCAGCCCTTCTAATTCATCAATCTGTTAATTATAAGTTAGCACATGCTGCTGTAATTAACAAGCCGCATATAACAGGCCCAATATTAACCCTTGTTAACATGTATGTCCCTTCCTTATGTTGTAATCAGCCAATATCAATCTAAGCTACTGCTACTTCTCAAATTAGAGTATCATTTTTTGTGAATTTTTCTGTTAGTAATAGTAGTTTTTGTGGCGCAGTCAAATATGAAAATTTTCAAGGTTTCTGAGAGTGCGGATTCAGCAAGCATAGCCAACAAGGTTAGAGATGTACAGGAAGCTTACAACAGGTGGCTTGCACAAGGTGAAAAAGTTAAGTTGTTGGAGGCGGCTATGCGGGAAGAGAAGATGAAGGAGGATTGTTGTACGCGTAAATTAGGGGTTCAAGTACAACGACTTATAAAAAAGGTGAAAAAGTATGACCGTGACGAGAATAGGAAAAGAGCAAGCGCAGAAAGAATTGCTAGAAATTATTTGAAGTATCGGAGTAAGCACACAAGAGATTGAATATCTTTGGGGTTTGATCAAGTTGCCTTTTCCTCATAGTTATTCCAGTCATGTTATTGATTACAATTGATTTTTCTAGGTATTCATATAGAAATTCATTGCAGTAGGCTTCAAGTTTCCAAATTTTCTGAGGATGCATAATATCTATGTAGTTCCTAAGCATTTGTGAAGATTCCAAATCTGATTTTGTTAAGTGATTAATATGAGCTTCGTTGAGTTCATTTAGATGGTAGGATCATTTGGTTTCAGTATCACCTATTTAAGCCGAACATAGAAAAGGTAATGCAAGTATGATTATTTAGATAATTATTGCATAAATTGTGTTCTTATTTTCTTAATCGGTTGAAATATATAGTTGCAGGTGACAGTTTCACCCTTACTTTTATGACTTAGTCGATTTGGGTTACGGTAATCTCTAATTAGTACAACACAACATATAAGGATAGCATCGAGAAGAGCTAAAGGACCACGATCCTTTGATGTTAGCCGAAAGTAAACACAGTAAAACCAACGATAACATAGTTGTCATATTCTCCTGTTTAAGCATTCAAAGAAACCAAACCATAATTCATTATAAAATTCCTAGCAACAAGAGAAATAGCATCCAAAACTTCCTAAAACATAAGAGGTTCCGAAAAAGATGAAGTAAACGATGTCCACTAAGATACTAAAGATAAAACCTTTCATTAAACATAGATGACCTGGAGCTCATTCTGGTTCTTTCGCTTCTGGTACTTTTATCGAATCACAAAATGATATAGATTTTTTATCAAATGTTTACAACAAGTGTTAGTTTGCAACTAAAAAACAACTATATACATGGTTCAAAGTTACTAACTGATCTTTTATTATAGTAGAATATAGAGTTGATATTATACTAAGGTTGACATTTTCGACGTATGGTGTTGAAACATAGAGGCCAAGGGGTTTAATCCAGTTTGATCCCATCGAACAAAACAAGATTCTTGGATCATCGTTCAAGCAACCAGCAAAATTGATCTTCTAGACGACGGTTATAAATGGCGCAAATACGGGGCAAAAAGCACAGTTAAAGGAAATTCTCATCCAAGGCAGGATTTTCTTTCCCTTCTATCAACTATGATAATACACTTTCTTGAACCATTTTTACCTTGAAAATATTTGAGTAAAATCATGATCATTTGCCTTATTTTGCTATGCATTTTCGTTGAAGATCCGGAATAATTCATGCAAAACTTTTAATGTCAGTATGTCGCAATACTCTTACAGGAGTTATTACAAGTGCACGATCAAAGGTTGCAATGTTCGAAAACATGTTGAGAGACTTTCAAGCGACCCAAAAGACGTCATAACCACATATGGAGGTAAACACAACCATCAAGCGTTGGTGTCAAAAAATAGCATCCATGACGCAAAAAATGACACCACCTCTCAACTAAAGCCTAATAATCCTATTGGTGTTTTACGATTAAAAGAGGAACAATGATCATATCATTTATATTGATTTAATCTGCAAAAGCTGCATTATTATTTGCGGTTAATCTCGTAGTTTATATCCAATAAGGAAGTCTTTTTAGTGATTAGATTTGGGATTAGTAACTGAAATTGCTAGTACTATGATTACCTTTTGGAAACTATAATAAATGAAAGTGCTAGTGTTATGTTGTGATGGAGTAGATTTTTTGATAATTTCTTGACAAGAGATCAAATTATGAGTAATTTTGAAGTGATTGTCGATGCATTATCGAATCGTATGTAAATTAGTAAATATGTGTGAATTGTGAAATTGAACCTAGTCATGTATAAGGGATAGATGATGATGTGAGAATATAACACACCACTGTGAATCTTCATCTGGTCCTCACCATCACTTATCATTTTCAGATCTTTTTACCCTTTAAGAAAAGGAGAACATTAGTCTCCTAATCGAGACACAATGCCAACCATGTTCAAGTTTCTTATGCATCATATCTATGTTCCTCAATCGCACACTTCCCTCTATTCTTTCTTATAAATACCTGTAACTAGGCATGTTTTATTCATCAAACTCGTCAAGTAACTACAAATGAATGGAAACGTCAAGTGTCCCTTAGAGATCCTCCGAACACTTCATTGGGATATGGTTTTTACTAGAATGTCCTACTGAAGTGTTTGGGGGAACTCCGAGTGGCACTCGACACTAAACACTAGCAAAATAAACGAATACAAATGAAGGGAAACGTCAAGTGTCCCTCAGAGATCCTCCGAACACTTCATTAAGATATTGTTTCATGTAGAAGCTAGTTCCTACTGAAGTGTTTGGGGGAATTCCAAGTGGCACTTGACACTAGAAAACTAGAAGCCATTTGTGATTTGCTTTTGATACATCATAAGTGATATTCGAAGTAAATTAATATGCACAGTTGTGCTTGGGTTGCAAACTTTAGTCCACGTAAAAATTTGATTTCATCTTGCAAAAAACCTTTATGAAACAGAAGATATTATAATCTTCAACTCCTAGCTACATGTTTATTTTCAGAGTCATTATTGGGTTTAGTCTTGTTTCCTAAGTGGGACGACAAACTGTTCAACTTTTTAAACATTTCAACTTTCAGTTAAGGCTATACGTTTTTAACCGTAGATGTATGCAACATTAGTTTTGATTGCTGCTTTAATATGATCAGAAACTTTAGAAGCACATCCATGATTGTATTAGACTGTATATTATTACCATGTAGATTAAAGAGAATATGTATATTTTTTTTTGCACATTATAGACGTATAGCTACGTGTTGTGATTATCTAATTTACATATCGACTCAAGTGGTTTATTCTCATTCCTAGAAGATATCTTTATTTTGCTCTCAAATGGCCAGGTTCTTCATGGTCACTGTAATTAAACTTGATCCTCTCAGAAAGATCAACATGGCAACTATTAGGTTGGGTCCTATGGAAATGCCGATCAAATTAGCAAAGAAGTATTCCAAATTAAACGAAGCAAAGCCAAATCATAGGCAGGACATATCGTTCTTCCGGAACCAAAAGGCGTCATCAATTATCAAGTGCAGTTTGAGTGAAACCAAAGGCTATTATATAGGGGTGAGCAGGAACCGCACCAATCCGCAAACCGCAAAAGAACCGCAAAATCTGCACCGCAAAAACCGATCCGCAACAAAAACCGATAGTGCGGTTCTTGAAAATAGAAAAACCGCATTTTGCGGTGCGGGTTGGGTTTTCACCGAAAAACCGCACCAAAATAACCGCACCGCACCACTCCATTATATTCAAATATATATTTTTACTAGCAGGGTACCCGCGCCGTAACGCGCGGGTACCCTGAAATAAATTTTTCCGATGAATCATGTATTTTAGTTTATTATGTTTTTTTGACAATAAATTTACGGATATCAAGAATTTCATTTACCCTGTGCCCGTTCGGGCTTGAACCCGTTGGCCCGTGCCCATTCGGGCTCGAGCCCGTTTGGCCCGCGACTGTTCTGGCTCGAGCCCGTTTGGCCCGTGCTTGTTCGGGCTCAAGCCCATTTTTCCTGTTGCCCGTTCGAGCTTTGATATTTGTATAATCTGCTTTATTATTTGTATTAGTGACATTTAATGCAGGGTACCCGCGCGTTGCGGCGGCAAGTGAATCATGTATTTTATTTATTATGTTCTTTTTGACAATAAATTTACGGATTTCAATAATTTCGTTTAGCCCGTGCCCGTTCGGGCTCGAGCCCGTTTGGTCTGCGCCCGTTCGGGCCCAAGCCCATTTGGCCTACGCCTGTTCGGGCCCAAGCCCATTTGGCCTGTTGCCCGTTTGGGCTTGAATATTATTTGTATTAGTGACATTTAATGTAGGAATTGTGTTTAATTTGGTTGTACAATATGCTTGATCATTTGTATTTATTATGTTAGGGGTGTTTTAATAACTGTATTAATTGTATTTATTGATGAGTTAATTAATTGACTATATTAAATGACATTCATGTGGTGTTTTGTTTTTTTTAATATGTGCATTAAAGTGGTGTATGCTATGCTTCTTGTCTTGTACGTATGAAAATTATGTGCATTAAAGTGTTGTATATTATGCTTCTTTTCTTAATTATATAATTTACTAATTATAGTAACATGTGTAGGCTTATATTTTTAAGACTTCCTTTTATAGAATGTCCTAAATACATTATAATGTAGTATAGATTTTCTAGAATAAACACTATAATTTTTAATTTTGTTATGATAAAATGCTTTTGTTTATACTTTTATAATAAATTATTGGGTAAAAGTCAAAAATGATAAACATACTTTCTCAAATGTACTAATATGATAAACATAGTCATTTATGTATCAATATGATAAACCAATGATCAAAATATGTGCAATAATAGGTAATTTCTTCACACCTTCATTTAACATATTTGCATCGTTAGTCCTTTATACTAACGGCCGTTAGTAAATAACTTAAAACTTGGTTTTCTTACGTTTTCGTCCGACTTTTTACGTTTTAGTCCGATTTTTTACGTCGCCGTCCGTTTTTTTACGTTTTCGTCAGTTTTTTTACTTTTTCGTCCGTTTTTTTTTGTTTTCGTCCGATTTTTTACGTTTTCGTCCATTTTTTACGTTTTCGTATGCTTTTTTACGTTTTCGTCCGTTTTTTTACGTTTTCGTCTGTTTTTTTACGTTTTCGTCTGTTTTTTTACGTTTTCATCCGTTGTCGAGCGTTTTGGTCCATTTTTTTACGTTTTCGTCCGTTTTTTTACGTTTTCGTCTGTTTTTTTACAGACAAAAACGCGCAAAAATGGACGAAAACGTAAAAACGGATGAAAACGCGCAAAAGCGGATGAAAACGTAAAAAACGGAAGAAAACACGCAAAAACGGATGAAAACGTAAAAAAACGGACGAAATCGCGCAAAAACAGATGAAAACGTAAAAAAAGGACGAAAACGTAAAAAACAGACAAAAACGCTAAAAAACGGATGAAAACGCTAAAAAACGGATGAAACGTAAAAAATTGACGAAAACGCGCAAAAACAGATGAAAACGTAAAAAAACAGACGAAAACGTAAAAAAATGGACGAAAACGCGCAAAAACGGATGAAAACGTAATAAATTGACGAAAATGTAAAAAAAACGGACGAAAACGTAAAAAAAATTGATGAAACGCGCAAAAACGGATGAAAACGTAAAAAAACGGACGAAAACACGCAAAAAACGGATGAAAACGTAAAAAAACGGACGAAAACGTAAAAAAACGGACGAAAACGAATGAAAACGTAAAAACGGATGAAAACGTAAAAAAACGGTTGAAAACGTAAAAAAACGACGAAAACGTAAAAATAATGACGAAAACGTAACAAAACGGATGAAAACGGACGAAACATACTATAGTAGCATGATTACAGGTGGAAATGTAACGAGTCGACCCGACCCAACCCGTTTGACCTATGACCATTCAACCCATTCTTATAGTATGACCCGTTTGACCCATGACCCATTTGACCCATGACCCAAACGGACCCGACCCGACCCATTTGCCACCTCTACTAACCAGTTATTTACTAGCAACACATGTGTTATTATTAGTCAACTAATCTTGCCAGTATCAAGCAAGCTATAAAAGACTCGGACTCA
>BPTQ01000009.1:39277515-39305359 GCA_019973895.1 Chrysanthemum seticuspe
GGTTGAAGAATGAAAAAGAAATGAATGTGAAAAAGGGTGAAAAGAAATAGCCCTCCAATAATTCAACCTTAGGGCAGTAACCGGGTTCAATACATATGCTACTGGTGCTTACTAAGGTAACACTGGTATTGAAGACAAGACGTCATGGACCCAGTGACGCACTGCACTACAACTTCCCAAGCTACTCAAGTTCCTCTTAAAAGGTCTTGTTTCATTCTCACGGGGAACCGACATAATCTATCGACTTTCTCTTAGAGATGGTTGATATTGAAGTAGGAGACCCTCTCCCTAGTCTCCGGCACAGGAACCAAATGTGCACTATTGAGTCTAGAGCCAAGAGATCATCCACAATATCTCAATTAGGACACAAAATTCATGAAGACTCACTGTTTCACACAATGTGGAAAGTGAGAATATATATTAAGAGTCCTACGCATTATCCTTGTGGTATTGCCAGAACATCCAAGTGATATGTTAAATATTCACGATGAAGATGGAAATCCTTCTAGAGCCAACATCAAACAAGCTCTTGGTGGGTGACATGTGAAATCTTGCAAAAGATCAAGCTTGTGACAACTGGATAGAAACAATGGGGCGATTCAATCTTGAATCAACCTTGGTCCAGGAATGCAATTGACGAATACTTTTGGAAAAACCGTTCGGTGTGCAAATCTTCTTTTCTCTAGCACATCGAATGTGTATTCATTTTCAAATTCAAAAAGTATCTCTGATTGAAAAATACTTTTAGAAAAAACCGTTCGATGTGCGAATCTCTTCTTTTCGCTAGCATGTCGAATGTGTACTCATTCTCTAATACAAAAAGTATTTTGATTGAAAATTGATCTTTCTCATAAAACCTTTGTCGTATTGCAAAACTCTTTCTTCAAGCAATACGCGATTGTTTTTCAAATCATTTTTCATCAATCAGTGAATCTCAATTTGTGACAACCCGTACTTTCGGGTCATTTCTCGACACAATTCATGTCTCATTATTTCAACATTTATAGTAAACTTGGTTTACTTGTTTCAAATTCGCGTAACCTTGAAGGTTTAGCGGCGAATTCATGATCATGACATAACGTACATTTCATATGGACTATGATTAGTCTACATTGCATTCACATCATGTACACCTCATTCGTTCATTCACGACATTTTATTTCACATTCAACGCGTAATTTTTATGTTTAATAAACTTTATCGCGTGAGTTATTATTTTAACATTTAATCCGTTACTTTCAAAAATGATCCCGATGTATTTTTAAACTTACATTTAGTTTATGCCTAATTTACAATTTTATTATTGAGTGCGCTATTTCAAATAATTTGTATTATTAATCGTTAAAGTTAAATTATTACGTCGTTTTTCTTAAAAATTATACGATAATTATTTTATCACTCAAATTTCACAAGGAAAGTATTTTTACAATTTTTATCATCTCAATACATTCTATGTTGATCTATCAAAAACTTACTTGTACCAAAAATCTACCATTTACTTTAACTTAAATCTATTTCATTTACATCTTTCAAACATTTACACAATTATACACAACATTTAAAAAAAAATATATATATATATTTTGGAGACAAAAGTCCCCCAAAATCCGGCCATAAAGGGGGGGGGAGGGTAACTTCATTTATTAAGTTGGTAATTCTTGTCTCTACAATAATACATAAGTCTTTACTTAGACAATTTACTCATTCATTTCATTTTCACAAGTTTTAGAAGCTTTCTTTTCTCTCCTTTGGGTTCTCAAAACCGGTCATACATCAAGCTACATAGGGATCAAAAGTTTTGCAAGCACAAGTGTATAATCAATCTAGTATATACTCTTTATATGGTTTTGAAATAAAAACCAAGAGTATTTAGGATTAATCCTTGTTACTTTCACCTCATCACTTTCATTTGTAAGCAAGTTTCTTTCACTTTCATGTTTCCTTTTCATTTTCATATGTTTCTTTTCATTTTTGGAGCTTATATGCATGTTATGTGATTTATACCATTTATTTCATGATTTATTGAGTTATATTACATATTGGTCATCCTATAAATATTCCCTTGGTATTCTTTGGTCTTGATGGTGATTAGGAACCCATGACACCCTAAGAAGGTGTATGGTAGGATTAGATTAGTTTTGGAGTTGATTTGAAGGGATTAGAATAGGTTTTGTCCGAGAAAAACTATTTTCGATAACTATATTTTAGGTTCTGTCCTTGTTTCGAATTTCTGGAAAAACCTACTGTTGGTACGACATTTTGGCCTTGATATTTAGAAAATATACTTTAAAACGAATCCGTGGCCTTTTGAACGGATAAAAACGGAGTTATAACGAAGCCGTGGTGAATTTTTAAAGTTTGACGACGAAATAAATACTTTTCAGAAAATTCAGCTTGCAGTTTTTAGTTTGTTCGGGTCAAAAACGAGCCTTAAGCTTCACAAATTATTTCGACTTATCAAAAATATATTAGTTTACTTCGATACGAAGCTAAGGACATATTATACGTAGAAAACGGATTTGAAACGACAAATATATGCACGTTTTCATAAAGTTGCCGTAACTATTATTTTCTGAAAAACTATATTATTTTTACGTTACAAGTATTTTAGTAGCTGTAACGTCCATGTTTGCGGCTATTTTTAACCATGATGTGAAACTTTTTGGAACGAATTGTCTTCTAGTAAAATCAAGTTCATCGGCCATATTTTTCAAAACGAAAAGCTGTTTGTCAAGCGGAGTTATAGTAAATTAATTACGGATGTTCAAACATTGGCCGAAACTCATTTTCTGCACACAATTAACAAAAACCACCATCTTTAGCCCTTGATATCTTTATGATCGAGACCTTTTGAACGAAAACTTCTGAACTGAAACTTCTAGATATCGATACAAACTTTCCAAAACCGTCGAGTTCGTTCTCTAACGATCGACGTACACCGTTTTGCGACTAGTTTTCCAAAGCCATTTTTGTTAATTTCATGATTTTTCCGACGACATTGTTTTGCGACGAAAAGTGGTAATTTCACCAAAAATCATTATAAACCCATTATAGGATGACATTTTGACGTAAAAACATGTAAAGTCATTTTTGAAGGGTCAAGACGTCAAAAGAGTATTTTTCGACGACGAGTAATATTTTCAAAACCCGTAAATGGTATAAATAACATACGAAGTGCATGCATAACATTACATTGCAACTCATGACGTATCATATCCTTCACAATAGGTCAAGATTAACGTATCACATTACATCTCGGTGTACTCACTTTTGTCTTCGCATCATTCCACCAAGTGAGTTTCGTAGCCCCTACTTTTACTTGTTTTCATAACTGTTTTGGGGGAGATACATGCTCAATTATTTTCATAACTATCATGATTATTTGAAACTACATGTTTAACTGAATTGAATGCTTAGTCATGCGTAGTAACAGTTTCGCCACACTTAGAACTTCCATATCATAATGTTGAGCTAATGGTCTTGGTATATTCATTGATATTCATTGATCTAACGGACTTGGATAATATTGATCTAACGGACTTGGATAATGTTGAGCTAACGGTCTTGGTATAACATTGGGCTAACGGACTTGGTATGTTCATGTACTTGGTACAATCATGGACTAACGGTCTTGGAACGATTTGATCAACACTCATATTCGTTATATCAAGTAACTATTGATACATTAAGTTAGGCACTATTTTGTGAATTCATTTGACGATGTGGGCTTGAACATAAACTACATTACACTTTGGCAATGGGTTGTGAACACACAGGTTGCAAGTTTTGTATGGGCGGAACTTGGAACTGAGTGGATTTTCAATGCCTTTGCTGCATAAACGATTTTGAAAGGCTTTACATTTCTTCGTAAACTCTATGAACTCACTCAACCTTTGTGTTGACACTTTTAGCATGTTTTTATCTCAGGTTTCTAAGGCATTCACTTCATGGCATGCATTTGGATACATCATGGAGTCGCGATGACGACGCGTCTCACTTGGGTTTTACGTACTTTAAAACATCGTTTGTATTGTAACAAACTTATTTCCGCACAAGTTGATTTTCATTTGGGACCTACTTTGTAAACTCTGATTGTTTTATTAAATCAAACGATGTTCTTTTCAAACGACACTTTAGGTCGTTCAATATAACTGTGATTGTGGTGCTATGACAGTCAATCCCCAGGAATTCCATTCCGCTGCAAAACAGGTAATTTGGGGGTGTGACACAATTTGCTGGTTCACTCACTCCGTGTTGTCTTCTTTGAGACGTTCCGGTTTGAGAATAGCTGCGAAACCCTGTCAAGGAGATTCTTAGGAATCCTACCTGATCACAGGCAGTATTTATACTGATCAACGGGGAACCGTGGGCCGTGTACCTCAATTCAACGAAAGTGATCAAAGACACTTTCATGTGTTTTATTGCTAACTGTTGTTTGCAGGTACATTTGGACGGTTGCAGCTGATCAGAATTGAGGAGTCAATCCAAAGCCGCATGCTCACAGCATCTAAACTTAATTGAAGAAATCATGACTGGTGCATAATCTACATAACCTGGTTCTGATATTTCTATACTATGCTTCTGCTATGCTGCTGCAAATATCATGAATAGTAAAGCTTCCGCTACTCTGATGGAAAGATGTCATGATTCAAATGTGTGAGCATGTCGGTCCAAAAGTCACAACTTCACATGATGGCAATACATTAAAGGGTGATCCAGAGATTTACTATGGCTGATGATCTCAAAGAAAACTCGAAGATCATCAAAGATGTGGATCAGTTAAAGGCCTCCACTAAAAGTACAAATCAGTGCGGACTTTGAAGAATCGCTACTAAAGCACAAAGATTGCTGAACTGAAGAATTGAAGTCTACGAGCTCAAGAACGAAGTCAAAGATAGAATGCTAGGAAGCAAAATGTATTTCATGGGGTGACCTCCCTTAAGGGGAGATTGTTAGGAATTAGAAAATTCCATGTTAAAGTGTCGGTCACCCCAATTATGATCTAGCATAAGTTAGCTCGTAGACGTGTCGTTATTTTCATTGTTTAGTAGTTTATTAGTTATTTAGTAGCGTAGTTTAGTGTAGTGTAACACCGTGGAGGAAGGATGGGTCTTTACCCACTGTATACCTGATCCACAGGCCGATAGGAGGTCGTTGAGTCTGTAACTATAAATACCCCTTCCATCCATGGAAGGGGTGGTGCTTCTCATTCAATCTAATATTCCATACATTGTGTAAACCTCTAGCAAGAACATCCTCTCTCTCTACTAACTCTCTAACTATGGCAAACATGTATTTTGATCATCCAAGACCACCCGAATCATCAACACAATAAATATTACGATCCTACATCCTCCTCTTTCTCCAGATGAGCATTGATTTCATTGTTTGTTAGGAGGAGAATCTTCCCATTGATTTCAAAAGGCTCCCTGATAGGTGCATTAGGGTCCTGACAGACAATCGATGAAGCTTTAACAAGTTTAGGTTGTTCAGGAATTGAAGTGGTTGCAATACCTTTGCCTTTACTCTTGGAGTCTGTTGGCTATTCATGGATCTCTTGTTCAGGCTCTGGCTTGAAGGATGAGATGGACACAATTGCCTTTGGCTCTTCAGTATCCTCCTAATTATGAGAAGGAGTTGTTCTTTCAGTGGCTTTCTTCCCCCAACTGTTGCAGGAACTTCAGTGAGAGCAAGATTTGGCTCTGGCACTGATGTGGAGGGGGTGTATTGACCCTTGAATGTCTGATAAATTCCAGACATCATGGACTTGATTTATGAATTGTCCTTCTTGAGAACTAAGAAGTCTGAGCGGATGGAGGCATGAGAATTCTCCAAAGCAGTCATCCTTGACCTAAGATTCCAAGCCAAAGAGTTTGTAGATTTAGCCCAGATTCCCATATTCTTTCCTTGAGTAGTGATCCTAAACTGGATGTCAGTGTTTGAGGAATGAAGACCTTCAATATCAAGGTTGTTGATTATTTTAAGAAGCTCACTGAGGCTGGTTGAGTTTTGGATGTATGCCTCAGAAGCCTCAAGAACTTTCTTTGTGAGTGCAAGATCATCTTTCACAGCTTCTTGAATGGTTGTAATTCCCTGATGAAGCCTTTTAAGAGAATCAAGAAAACCAGCTAAGTGTTGATCCAAAGTATTCAGGGATTATTCAACATGTAACATATTGGTTATCATAAACACATAAACAAAAAGATCTAAGGTTCGAATTAGGCAAAAGTTTAGAGAGAGAAAGTGGAGAGAATGGGAACTTCTAGTGAGAGAAAGTAATGTTGTATTATGAAGCTCCAACCTTCTACCTTGAGAGGTAGAAGGTATTTATAGTTTTTACAACAAACGCCACCTACGGGCTATGGATCAGGTATACAGTGGGTAAAGACCCGTCCGTCCTCCACCGTGTTACTTAACTAAATACTTATAATAACTAAACGACTAAGACTATGAGCTTTCTAATGCTTAAAAATACTTGAGGTGACCGAATCTTTCACTTACGGATTTACAAAATTCTAACAATCTCCCCCTAAGGGAAGCCACCTCAATTACAACTGGATAATACATTTTGAGTTCTAGCATTCTATTACACGTTCTTTGCTTTGTAGATCGTAATCTTTAACTCTTCAAAGTCCGCATGCTTTGTAATTTCAGTGGAGGTCTTTAACTGATCCATGACTTGGTGATCTTTGAGCTTTCTTTGAGAACATCAGCCACAGTAAATCTCTCAATTTTCCTTCGTTGTATCACCTCCATGTGATATTTGTGACTTTTGGACCGACATGATCACACGTTGTTGGATCATGATATTCTGCATCTGAGTAGCGGAATCATTGCTTAATGGTATCAGAGCTTATCATGATTTCTTTAACGCGAATGTGAGCATGCGGTTATGGATTGACTTCTCAATATTGATCAGTTGCAACCGTCAAATGTTCCTGCAAACAATAGTTAGCAATAAAACACACAAAATTGTCTTTGTTCACTTTCGATGAATAGGGTTGCAAGAACCACGGTTCCCCATTGATCAGTATAAATACTGTCTGTAATCAGGTAGAGTTCCTAAGAATCTCATTGATAGGCTTTCGCAGCTTGATCTAGCCGTTCTCAAACCGGAGCGTCCAAAAGTAGACAACACGGAGTGAGTGAACCAGCGAATTGAGATTCACTGATTGATGAAAATTTTATTTGGAAAAAAATCGCTTATTGCTGAAGAGAAAGATTTTGCAATACGACGAAAGTTTTATGAGAAAATTCAAGTTTCAATCATAAATACTTTTGTTTGAGAAGTTAACATGCAGTTGATGTGCTAAGAGAAAATAATTGTGGAGCACATCGAAAGGTTTTTCAAAAGTATCCGTGAATCCATTTCCTGGACCAAGGTTGATTCAAGATTAAATCACCCCATCGTTTCTATCCAGTTGTCACAAGTTTGATCTTTTGAAAGATCTCACATGTCACCCACCAAGATCTTGTTTGATGTTGGCTCTAGAAGGATTTCCATCTTCATCGTGAATACTTTAAGTATCACTCGGATGTTATGGAAAATACCACAAGGATACTTCGCAGGACTCTCAATATATAATATTACTTTCCACACTGTGTGGAACAACAAGTCTTCATGAATTACGTGTTCTAATGAGATTTATTGTGATGATCTCTTGGCTCTAGACTCAATAGTGCATTTTGGTTTCTTGAGCGGAGACTTGGGAGAAGGTCTCCTTTTTCAATATCAACCATCTCTAAGAGAAAGTCGATAGATTAT
This sequence comes from Chrysanthemum seticuspe, assembly GCA_019973895.1. Lineage (NCBI taxonomy): Eukaryota > Viridiplantae > Streptophyta > Magnoliopsida > Asterales > Asteraceae > Chrysanthemum > Chrysanthemum seticuspe. Next base: position 39,285,281 of record BPTQ01000009.1, read on the forward strand.
GTAGGTTTCCCGTGAGAATGAAACAAGTCCTTTTAAGATATCTTGAGTAGCTTGGGAAGTTTAGTGCAGTGTGTCACTGGGTCCATGACGTCTAGTCTTCAATACCGCAGTTACCTTAGTAACCACCAGTAGCATATGTATTGAACCCGGTTTCTGCCCTAAGGTTGAATAATTGTAGCGCTATTTCTTTTCAGCCTTTCAAATTTAATTTCTTTTTCATTCTTCAACCCCTTCAATGCTTACCAAGATTTCATTACTAGAACTATGTTGGGTTAGTTCCAGTTCTAGCTCTATCTCAGTCAGCACTCTTCCCTTATTCTCCTTTTTCTCCTTTTTTTTCATCATACCTAACGACTTCTACACTATCTAGTGGATTGTACCTGGGTAGATCCCTCCGGCTCTGGCGGGATCATGGGAACGATACCTAACCTTACCATCCTTATAACTCCAATGCATAAAGTAAAATGGTCGGTCTTGTAATACAGTTCTTTCCACCTTGAAACCAAATGAAAAACCATTTGAAAAATCAATCAAGGTACTTGTGATATAAAATTAAAGCATTTTGTACCTCAATTATTTTGAACTTTCATAAATGCTCCCCCTCAACATGTGCGATGGCTCTTGAAATCATTTAGCACATGGAGGAAGGAGTGCTTGTTTGAATCATTAAACAATAACCCTTTTATCAAAGTTTATATTTAAATCACAATCTCTCCCCCGATCAAATCTAATATTTAAATACTTTAGAAAACATTTTTGGGAAAGATATGGTTTTCTTTTAAACTTTTACTGATAAGGAACATTTAATCGCTCCCCCTCAATATGCACATCGATATTCTAAAGAGTTTAGCACATATTAGAGAGAACCTTCACTTCGAGTCAAAACGATCACCTTTTATCAGATTTCATATTTAAATCACATTCTCTCCCCCGATCAAAAATTTCAAACCCTTTGAGATTTGTGATCCCAATTGATTTAAATCATTTAGAAAACTTTTTGGGGAAAGATGTGGCTTGATTTAAAACTTAACTGATAAGGAACAGATTTAAAACATTTATTCACCACTTTATATCGTATAGTAAGTCATCTACAGTGCATAAGACGCAAAAAAAATTTTGATGAAATATCTCCGTACATTATATTGTATGTTTATTCACTTGTTAGGCATTTGACACTGAGAATGACTACGGAATTATTTTGGTACCAATTGTTTGAAATGTTTGAAGTCACTCTCCCCCTCAATCAATGACCGTAGTCGTTGATTGAGTGACAAATGTTTTGACAAAATGGAGACCAACTGATTTTCAAAAACAATAAGTCCGATTTATTTTTAAACCATGTTATCACGAAGTGAAAACAAATATTTTTCAAAAGAATCTTTAGGAGGAAAAACATTTGTAGACGAACATTCGTCTTTTTGGCAACAAATTTTCACAAATTTTTGTTTTTAGGATAAGTGCTCGATATTTGTCAAGAAATCAATTTTGCACAACACTTTCCTTTCTTTAAAAGCGGGTTACATTCTGAAATAACTGTAAGCCATGATTTTAAGCCCGGTTTACTGCCTGAAATGACAGTAAGCCATTGTTTAAGCGCGGGTTACAATCTAAAGTAATTGTAAACCATTTGTTTAAGACATGTTTTGATAAATATTTACACCTTCTGCTCGAACTTCATCTAAATTATCGTGCCATTGTTTAATGACATTTCTAAGACCGTAGATGTTATCGATACCAGAAGACATGCCTTGAGAAAGCAATATTTTTGGAATCTTCAAATTTTCTGATTTTTATGGATTTTTGTTGATTTTATATTTTTCTATTTTCTTTTTGTTGGTTTTGTAATTTTGTATTTTGCTTTTTAAAAAAAAAATATTTACAAAGAGTTGGTGAAGAAACTTATTTACTCCTCATCCTTTTCCTGAAGATGTTTCAGTGTTTCTGCCTGTAGACTCTTTATGCCGAGTTGAGGGAGGATAAACTCAAACCGTTCTCTTGGAAGAGCTTTAGTGAAGATGTCTACCAACTGATACTCAGTCCTCACAAAGTAGAGTTCAACCACAACTTTCTCTACTTGTTCCCTGATGAAATGATGTTGAATATCAATGTGCTTCGATCTTGAGTGTTGGAAATTGTTGCAGCAGAGAGAGATGGCACTTTTGTTGTCGCAGTACAGAGGAATTTTGTTGAATACAAAGCCATAGTCAGATAGTTGGGATCTCATCCATAAGATTTGAGCACAACATGATGACATGGCAATGTATTCAGCTTCTTTAGAAGATATGGAAGTGCTCATTTGCTTCTTAGATGACCAGCTCACTAGTTTATCACCCAAAAACTGAGCACCTCCTGACGTACTTCGACGAGTATCTTGACACCCTGCATGGTCAGCATCTGCATAGGCTGTTAGTGACATGGCGGTGTCCTGTGTGAAACCTAACATGATACTCTGTAAGGATCACCCCTGGGTTCATTTTGAAGTTTTCAAAGTCATCATAAAGCTGTGACTCTCGATCTTCCTTAGTCAGTTATGATCCAGAGAGAAGCATCTTGACATTGTCCCAAACTGCTTTGGCCTCGGTATTGTGATTAATCAGCTTGTAAATGTCCTCGGGTAAACCTTGAAGTACGATGTTTGAAGCTCTAATGTCAGCATCGTATCTTTTCTTCTCCTTGTCATTAAGATCATCATAAGTCCTTGGTCTATCCATAACCAGAGTGACAGTTTCATCTGCACCAACTTCAAGTTGATCTCTTGTGATGCCCATTTAGAAAGGTCCTTCATCAATTGACTGAAGAATGTTAAGACCATTCTCTTTGCCCAAGCAATACAACCTAATTCTATGTGCCCAAGAGTCATAATCAGTTCTTTCCAGCATAGGAGGGCGGGTATCGGACCCAGCAGCTTGAACATCATCTGAAACATTAGACATGATTTCTAAGTACACGGGATTTTACTACTCTTTGATTTAACCGAGAATTATAATCTTTCGCGGGATTTTACAAAATCAAGAGGAAACCGTAGAACTCAAATCACAAGTATCAAGTCTCAAGAGACACAACGCAACAACCAAGTCGCAACACACTCAAATTGCAGCACCTATCAAGTCGCAGAGACAAGTCGTGGCACTTTGAAAAAACGAAAGAACAAATCGCAGCTCTTGACAAAATGCAGAGACAACTCGCAGTACTTGACAAAACGCAGAACTATCCAAAACGCAAGAACAAAAGGCAACACTGTCCAAAACATACGATCAAAACGCATCACTATCCAAAACGCAAGATCAAAACGCAGCACTATCCAAAACGCAAGATCAAAATGCAGCACTATCCAAAACGCAAGATCAAAATGCAGCACTATCCAAAACGCAAGATCAAAATGCAGCGCTAACCAAAATGCAAGATCAAAACGCAGATCGCTTTCAATAGTACAAGCACTACTTGTCCTTTTGTCCTTTAGCAAACAAACCACAATCCAATATTAATAAAATAATCAAGTCGCAGCCAAAAAACAACCAAAACGCAACCTGGAACACTACAAATCGCAGCGAGCAACAACAAAACGCATCCAAGAAATAAATACCGTGAGTCAAAACGCAGTCAAGAATATTTCCTAAAACCTTCATTTTTTCAATCAAAAACACCACAACCAAGATGAATCAATCCTTCCAAACCCAAAACTAAACTAATATGATGATCCTAAATACAAAAGTACAACCAAAATGCAAACTTTACCACTAAATAAGATCAAAATAGTGAAAAAGTCTCTAAACTCATTCAAACCATAAAATTATGAATAACCAATCAAGAATCCAATAACACAAAGTATATGATCAAACCATGGCTCTTGATACCAATTGTAACATATTGGTTATCATAAACACATAAACACAAAGATCTAAGGTTCAAATTAGGGAAGAGTTTAGAGATAGAAAGTGGAGAGAATAGGAACTTCTATTGAGAGAAAGTAATGTTGTATTATGAAGCTCTAACCTTATACCTTGAGAGGTAGAAGGTATTTATAGTTTTTACAATAAACGCCACCTACGGGCTGTGGATCAGGTATACAGTGGGTAAAGACCCGTCTGTCCTCCACGGTGTTACTTAACTAACTAATTATAATAACTAAACGACTAAGACTACGAGATTTCTTATGCTTATAAATACTTGAGGTGACCGAGTCTTTCACTTACGGATTTACTAAATCCTAACACAACAACTGAGCGGTGATCAACATGGGCATTATGATAATCTTCAACAAAGGCCCTGAGGTCAACATGGCTAGTAGCTGCCTTAGTATGCTGATCCCATTGCTCCTTGATAAGCTCACTGAAGAGGTGAGTGTTGGCTTTTCGCAGGAACTTGACAAGTTTCCTTTCAGTGAGTGGGAGAAATTTTTGAATGTTCTTTAAAACTTTTAGACACGAAGAAGTTGTTGAGTTAGAAGAATCACCCTCATGAGAACGAGATTCTTCAAGCTTTGAAGGTTGTGGTGGTGAAGACGGATGCTCTTGGTCAGTGTTGTGAGTATCAGTGTCCAGGTCTTCACCTGCAGCAAAAACTTCTTCATCACTTTCAACGAGTTCATCTTCAAATAGGAGAAAATACTGAACATCTGCCATAGTTTTGAGATGCAAAAGAGGGTTATCCAGGTCCCCTTCATAAGAAGGTTTGCCTTCGTTTCCGGTCAGGGTCCGTTACATCAATCTCGTGGAGTAGGTCTCTTCAAGCTGGTACTTAGCACCAGACCCTGATTGATCAGCTCTAGTGGGGTGATTGGTTTCATATCAATGGGTGGTTTTTGTCCTCCTAAGTCTTTATCCCCAAATGCCCTTCAGACACTGGTGGGAATTCTCCAGTGTCATCCTTAGGAACCTTGGAAGTTAAATCCCTATCAGTGGGTTGTATATTTCCCCCTGATTCTTTGGGATCAGATTTTGTGCCCTTAGAAAAAATGTTTGATGTGCGAATGTCCTCATCAGGCGTGGAAGGCACTTCCCAACCAGTGGCTTGTTTGTTTCCCTTTGGATCATGGGGAGTAGTAGTTGAGGCCAAGGACACTGATTGGGATTTTTCAATGCCCTTCGTTGCCTCAGGAGGTGGTGGAACTTGGTATCCCTTGGGTGGTCTGGTAGACAGGTCTTTTTTCCTCTTTTAAGGAGGTTCTCCCAAAGCCTCAGGGCCCTGTGACTTGGTTAAGGTTGAAGTCATAGTCTAGACAATGAATTCCTATGATTGTTTACAGCAATCATGTGGGCTATCAATTCAATGTCAAGGACTTGGGTTGGGTCTTTTTAAAAATTTGTTGAACTCAGGATGGCGGGTAAAAACCAAGAGATACATCCTGAGTATAGTCGGAGCCCAATAACCTTTCAATGGCACAAGAAATAAACCTAGGGTAAGATACATATGTTACCCTAGTTTTGCTCTGTAGGCTGGTTACAAGATCACTGTAAATGATCTCGCCTATGTCGACCTCAATCCCAGTGATAAGATTGTAGGCCATCATTAGTTAAACAGAATTAACCTGTTCAGTCGATGAGTAGTTCTCGCCGAGAACCTGAATCACAAAAGTGAACAAGATTCTCCAAGCCATAAGAAAGGAGTTTTTAGTCACTGGAATATTTAGTCATACAAAGCATGTTTGTTTTGGGTATTTAGTCATATACAATTAAGCATAAATGGCCAAAAGTGTTAATAAGTGTGACCATATAGTGTTTAAAGTGAAGAAATGTGTATTTTGTGTGACTATTGATCATCCAATGGCCACATAAATTTTATGTTTGTGTGGCCTTTTATAACATTTAGTCACACAAAGCATGTTTGTTTTGGGTATTTACCACATACAATTAATCATAAAGTGGCTAAAAGTGTTAATAAGTGTGACCATATGGTTTGTAAAGTGAAGAAATGTGTATTTTGTTTGACTATTGATCATCCAATGGCCACATGAATTTTATGTTTGGTGTTTTAAGTGACCGATTTCACATTTTTCTCTAAATAATAGCCACATGAATACTTCACTATGTGACTGTTATGAACATATTGGTCACATATAATCACCTTAAATGTGGTCATAAACATAATTTAGTCACACATTTGTGATATGTTGTGGCTATTGTAAAGGCATCCAGTCACATGATCGTGCTAAAAGTAAAGGTGACTATACAAATTATCTTTCGCTAAGCTAACACAAAATAAACTTTAAAAACACATATTAAGTTACGTGACCATATGTACTGGATTTTGGTTACACTTAAATAATGTGTGACAAAACGTTTAGTGTGACCATATATTGCATTTGGTCACAGTGTTAGTAGTAAATGTGACAATATACATTAGCTTTTGTCAAGTTCACACAAACTAAACTTTAAACACACATATTAACTTACGTGACCATATGTACTGGATTTTGGCTACACTTAACGAATGTGTGACAAAACATTTAGTGTGACTATATATGGCATTTGGTCACAGTGTTCAAGTGTGTGACATATATTTGTCACTGTTTATATGTACATCGTGACTAATGCTTCAACCTTACTTTTCATTTGTCACGCGTTCCAATTTCAGATGTGGCTTAAGAAGTAGCAAAATGATGGATCTAAATACACACCTTGTGTTAGTAATACTTTGATTTATATTAATAAGTACGCGGAATATACTTAGTAATACTCAGAATATGGATTGTATGATGTATTGTAAGTAAGAACAATGTAACACACAGCTTCAATATTATTGAGAATAATACGAGTGATCTTGCTTATCACTAGGGTTACACCTTGAAGCATACGTACCAAGAACAATGACCTAGGATCTCCTTTTATAGCACAAGGAGTCCTTTACAAGATAAGTATAATGCTAACTATATAGAATATATACAAGATCTTTTCTATACTTATCTATATACGAATACATAACATTTATCCTAATAGCAGTGGTAATAATATGTACTAGCAGTGGTAATGTGTTTCCACTGCTAGTGCATTCTTCAGCAGTGTCTTCCACAAGCCTATCAGTGGTAACTGTTAGTATTATTCCCAACAATCCTCCCCTAAACTTATGATTTCTCTGCAAATCAATAAGTTTCTTCAATCTGCATCATCTGTAAGGATTTGGGAATTCTTCTAAACACTTCACTTTCTTTTTAAATCCTAGATAACTCTAGAACATTGATCTTGAATCCTATGTAATAAAGCTCTGACCTTCTCAGTATCTTCATGAACTCTTATGCTTGTAGACAACATCACAGTGAGAGTTCCAGCTCTGAGTGGGTATTCTTTCTCAGCAAACATAAATGCATCCACTCCAGCTTTTGTAGAAACATGATGAACTTCACATGAATCATAGTAAGTCCATGTAGTATCAGGACATGAAGATTCAAACTTCCAAAAATTATCATTTGCATCTGGTTCATAGAGCCTTCTTAGATTAACCCATAACTGCATTTCCTTCATATCTTTAAGATTGTCCGCATCTAACCTTTCTTGAACTAATCTCCACAATGTATCAAGATCATCTCTGTCACATGCTTTGATGAGTTCTTCAAACTGAATGAATGATGAAGTTTCACCACCTAGCCTTGTAATCTTCCATGTTGGAGAAAAATTGCTAGCAGTATAAACTTCCCAATCAACAATAGGATGTCTGACTTGTAGTGGGTCAGGATAAAAATCTTCTTCTTCAATCATAATCATACCAGTCAACTGTTCTTCAGTGAATTTCTCAGATTGAACTTCTTATTCTTTAGCAAATCTTGTTTTCTTAAGAATCTGAGGTTCACTATCTTTGGCTTTTCTCTTCAGATGAGGATATCTCCTTGCTTCTTCTTCAGAGTTCATAGGATGATTTTTTGTTCTACGCATAAGCGTATGAACACACAATCATGTTTTAGTGTTTGTGGTGTAAATGGTTGTGTCAAAATGTTTATCTAATCACTTTGAAACCATTTCCATCATTAAAACTCACCCAGATACACGAATTGAATGATTATTGAAAACTAGGGTTTATGCGTGAATTGGGTATTTTCTTGTGTGAACGTTTCTGGTTAATTAGTTGCTTGTTTGATGTTGTTCTCATGTTGAATTGATGATATCTAGGCTCAGAACTTACCCAGAAACACCAACTGTGTTAAATTTGAAAACTAGGGTTTATGTTCTTAGTATTTGGGTATTATTAATCTGCTTAGATTTTGATGTTAAAACTTGGATAAAACAACTCAATAGGCTTCTTAGACATCCCATAAAAGGTTTGGTGCAATTCCTATGGCAAAATCTCTTACACGTAGAAATTGAGCTTTAGGGTTTAATACCTACGCGTAACCTGTTTCTACGCATAACTGTTTAATGAGTATTCTTGGTTTGAACTGATAAAGATTGAATGTATGTGTTAAGATTGGTGATATGATGAATTTATTTTAGGTTTTCTACGCGTGAAAATTCTAAATCAAGGTTACTTGCCATCTACGCATAAGGATCACCTTACGATTAGCATGTTATGCGTAAGAGTAATCTTGCGCGTAACGTTTACACGTAAGGTTCTACATCGAGGACTACGCGTATCCTGTAAAGGATATGCGTAAACAGTAACCTCTACGCATAAGGTTCACTCTTACGAGTAAGCCTTACGCGTAAGGTTCCATATACGCTTACGTGTAAGCTCTACGCATAAGGCCCTCTTTTCCTACGCATAATATTTCTTACGCGTAAGTCAAGAACCTACGCATAAGCTTATGTTTACGCATATAATCACTCCTGTTTACGCATAAGCTTGCCATTTCTACGCCTAAGCCTAGTTTAACCTTAATTATGAATTGTTACGCGTGCAAACTTGTAAATAAATAAATCATAACGCCACGAAATCAATAATGTCACTAATAAGCTTAAACGTTTAATAAGTTGTGAAAAATATGTGAAAACTTGGACTTAAAACTCAAAGTTAATCAACTCACGAAACTTATCATGACGTCTTTGGACTATTGGACAAACAAGTGACATTGGACTCGTAACAATCATCGACATATCACATTCATATAATAGACAATAAAATCAACTGTTGACTAACTTAATGTCTTTCGATATGTTGGTTCTTTTGGCTAAATATCTTTCAGATCATGACATGGACGCTTAAATGCAAAATGTGGAAGCACCAAACGTTCTCACTGTTGAAGATATCTTCCCTCATGGTTTTCCAATGAAGATCAGGAAGAACAACCTCAAAGTTGATTTTGATAGTCTCACCTGCTCAGAGTCTTCTTGTTTAATAGTTGTGGACATTCTGAAGAATCATCCTTATCAGAACATGCTCACCAATTCTGCTACAGTGCCGGAGATCTACATTCAACAATTCTGGAACACAATGCAAAAGATCAAAGGTCAAAATGTTGTGACGGTGACGCTCAATCACAAACAAGTCACCATCACACCAGCAGATTTAAGGGCTATTCTTCTTGTTCCTGTCATCGAGCCAACTGAATACAATGCCACACCAACTGAAGAGGTCGTTCTCCAATTCCTGGTCGATATGAGCTATGATGAAACTACCGGGGTGATCACAAATCATTCTCATGTGGATCTCAAAAACATTCCCCAGCCATGGAGAACCCTCTACATCATCATCACCAAATCAGTTTCTGGACGTGATAGTGGTTATGAGCATCCCAAGCTCATGGAACTACAGATCTTTTGGGCTTTGGTCAACATGAAACACATTGAAGTTGAAGCTCTGATATGGGACGACATGATGTCATTCCTCAAAAAGCTAGGCTACAAGATCCCATATATCAGATATACCAAATTGTTGATCCAAAGAGCTTTAGGGTATAATCCTGATATTCCCTGGAGACTCAATGACCCAAAGCAACACTCCGCGTTGTATGAGCCTACTCTAACAGTCAGATTTAAGGAATCAACAACAAAGAAACAAGGTGCAGTGTTGCCAGATCATCTTCTCACCGAAGACATCAAACAATTGTATTCGTACAAAAGATATCTGGTAGCAGTTGATGAAGGCAAAGTAGGTTTCCTAGATAATAAGTCCTCCGGTACACCTACTAGGAAAACCAGGAGAGGAAGTGCAGGAAGTGTTACAAGCACTGAGAGTCAGCAAAAGTTTCCTAAGAGAACACATACTCTCAAACGCAAAATTCCCTCTAAGGAAGCCATTCCAATTCCCAATCCTGAACCGTAACAAAAGCTAGTGGATGAAAGCTCTGAGGAAAATGAATCAGACGAAGAGGTCTCCTACTTTGAAACTGCAATCGATGACACTCAAACAATAGCTAAACCTCCCAGTCCAAAAGCTGACAAAGGTAAAGGGAAAACTCCTGTACTTGAGCATAATAAGGTAAGCTCTGAAGAAGAACCATTTGATGAGGTAAGAGAATATCAAAAGAAGTAGAAGAACCTTTGACAAAAATACTTTGCCGATGAATTTGTAAAAGATCAAACTCGTGGCCCCGGCGGGTCAAGTGGTGGAACTCAAGCCACACCAGTTTCTAATGCGATTAATCAACCCGATAAGGGAACTGGTACTACCATCACCCACGAACAACAACAAAGGCAGATTGAGGATTCCATCAACTTTGACATAGAGGAACCAGACATGGAAAAGACTGAGAAAACTCCTGGTGATGATACTAAGGCTAATGAAACGGCTAAGTCTGGAAATGATGAAGATACCAATTATGATAATTTTCTTCTAGACAGTCCCGCACGCTCCAAGGAGGAAACTTCTAAGCCACCTAAGGACCCAGAGCCACCTCACGTCTCCTCATCATCAGACTCATCTTCTCACTCTTCACCTCCACCATCCAAAGGCACAACCAGATCCACATCTAAATCTGTGAAGAAACCAACTGACTCTTGGATATCCCAGGCTAGAACCAAGATTGTCAAAGCCGTCAAACAGGTCAGGAAGAAAGACGTGTCTATCAAAAAGCTGAATTTTCTCGCTGACCAGATCAATTATCTTCATGACGAGATAGACAAGATGTCAGTTGAAAGGGAGTATGTCCAAAAGTTCATGAAACGTGATCTTCAAGGGGAAATGAACGAGATGATTAAGGGATATACTAACAAGTTCCTTCTCGAAACTCCTGTACTTGAGCATAATAAGGTAAGCTCTGAAGAAGAACCATTTGATGAGGTAAGAGAATATCAAAAGAAGTAGAAGAACCTTTGACAAAAATACTTTGCCGATGAATTTGTAAAAGATCAAACTCGTGGCCCCGGCGGGTCAAGTGGTGGAACTCAAGCCACACCAGTTTCTAATGCGATTAATCAACCCGATAAGGGAACTGGTACTACCATCACCCACGAACAACAACAAAGGCAGATTGAGGATTCCATCAACTTTGACATAGAGGAACCAGACATGGAAAAGACTGAGAAAACTCCTGGTGATGATACTAAGGCTAATGAAACGGCTAAGTCTGGAAATGATGAAGATACCAATTATGATAATTTTCTTCTAGACAGTCCCGCACGCTCCAAGGAGGAAACTTCTAAGCCACCTAAGGACCCAGAGCCACCTCACGTCTCCTCATCATCAGACTCATCTTCTCACTCTTCACCTCCACCATCCAAAGGCAAAGAGATATTAAGGGATATACTAACAAGTTCCTTCTCGACACCGTTCCTGGTGTGACAAGAGAGATGTTCAACAGACAACTCTATCCGAATCTGCTGCATTTGGCTAAGCAAACTATGAGCATCAACACCTATGATCGTAACAATCAATCCAACTGATCCTATAGTCTTCTCCGATGCTGAATTGGTTTCCAGGGTAACACAAATGTCTAAACAATCGGCAACATTTACCTCTTACGAAGGTAAACTGTTTGAAGCACTATTGGAATACCAACTTAAATCAGCATGCAGAACAGAAGCTGTAAGGCCTAAACGTCTAAGAGAAGATGAGGATAAGGATAAGGATAAGGATATGGAGCATAAATGTCCAAAGAAGTCCGGTGAACCATCCTCTATGCCACCACCCCAAAGGACTCCAACAACAAGACGATCTCCTCCACACTCTTCTGCTGACAAACCTCAGGACTCTGAGTTACCACCTTTGACAGAGAAAACCGGTGATCATTTCGAATACACTGGTGGTGACGATGAGGAGTTCCATGAGCCCCTACAACAACCCACCTCTCCCGACACAGCAAAGAAACCAGCATCATCATCTAGGCCAAAGAAGAAGAAGAGGAAGATGCCTAAGGCTGATGTCGTATCATGGCTAGACGAAGATGACACCGCTGAAAATGACTGGTTTTCTACACTTGTTGATGCAACTCCTTACCCACCTGAAGTTCAAGATATGATAGAAGGTCGAACATTGTAGCCTGCTAAATTACTTCAAGAAAAGTTTCGGGTGAAGAAAATGACCAAGTCAGAGTTAAAACACATCAAGAATGAAGCTTTTCAACTACTCAAAGACAGCTCGAAAAGTGCTATTGAAGTTGAATATCATCTTGAAAACATAGCACGAGCCATGTCTAACAACATTGATTGGCTCAACCCTGAAGCAAACATTGACTTCACCAGAACCGATATGGCTCCATACTACACCGACTGGTCCAGACCTGTATCAACGATTGGCCAACTTGATCAACCAAAGATTCCATTTCGCTACTTCTTCAACAAAGACCTGGAATTTCTGCAACACGGTAGCGATGGTTATAATAAATACGCTACATCACTTACACTTCCGTTCCTAGGCAGCCATATACTCCAACTGCATAGCCATTGATGAAAAGGCTACCCACATGTTTTCCAACAGCGTGGAACAGTATGACATTGATGCAATGTATGGGATTCACCATTGGCCGGAACACCGGAGAATCTACTACAAGAGCTGCCAGGTTCGAAAGTCTAAACATGAAGTGCACAGTGATAAAGGGATCGTTGCTGTTAAGCATGTCTCTCTCTCGTATAAATGGAACTACACTTTCCTCAAGAATATTGTGGTCAAAAGACAAGACGAAAGAGACTATGAATTTTGTGAAGCGGACTTTTAGAATTTGTCTCTTAATGACATTGAAGATCTGTATCTTGCCAAGGTACAGGAAAGAATGAGACAATTCTCGACTGAAATCCAACGTGAATACATCAAGTCCTTGCTCATTTTCATCAGAAGCATAGTGATCCAGGAACGTGTAGAAGACTTGCAACTTGCCGTTGAGTCGTATCAGACCCGTGTCAACCTCACCAGACCTCAGCTAGAACTTCCTGACATCAACCATCTTCCACAATACACTCTCATCAGCAAACCGTTTGAAGTAGTTTACCGTAGTGAACTACATCGCAACTGCTTGATGGCGTGTAGAGATCTTCATAAGTTTGGAGATCACACACTGAAGAACATCAGGGATGGCTTGGCTTATAGGTTGAAGGCGATACATGAAGGCATTGGGTCACCAATGCGATGGAATTCTCAGGAAAGACGGGTTGTGAAGAGGATCATCACTCGTATCGATGAAAGGTTGTACAGAAGGGACCAGTTCAGAACTCTGGAAAGCTTCGTAGGTGGTCATCCCAGGATTACTCTCACAGGCTATCAACGCCCAGTTCGCATTCCTGGTGATATTGCTGGACTACCTGGTACCCCTTAATCTGTTTCATTTTCTTTATTGATTTGGATGTGTGATTATCTATGACTATGGTTTCTGCACACATATCAGTGTACAACCCATATTTGTCAAGAAAGGACCCTGCAGTACGCTTCAATGCCACAATCCTTATAAAAGGAGCGAAAGCTTCTTACTTTTGAGTAAAACCTATCAAATCTTTCATTTAAGGTTTTGCTCAAAAGAACAAGTACTTCCCCTTATGATTTTCAAAACGCCAACAGTTAATATCACTTGTTGAGGGGGAGTATTTGATCAAAAAAATTGTTCACAAATTGTTCTTCATGATAATCATCCCGCAAAACTCGAAATGGTCATATTCGATATCAAAGTTTCGTCAAAAATAACCTTTATATGCCATTTTTGAGGGGGATAAAAATTATGTGATAAGAAATATGTTGTGAAATTGCAAATGAATCGCAGTGCTACAGACTTAACCAATGAATTGACGAGATCTTAAATGTTAGTAACTCGAAAAGACTTGTCCAGGACGGGTAATAATTTCAAGCTAGTTCGCTAGTGATGTAAACGTGTCTCGCAAAGGACTTGTCCGAGCAAAATGTACCATTCGAGAAACTCTTGGTAGACATGAAATTTGACGTGTTTGACAACCTTTAGAGGTTTAACCACACCTTCAAGGTAGTTATTAGAGCTAGTTGTCACCTAAAAGCTGACAATGTAACTCGTTAACTATTCAATGTAACCGTGTCTCACGGGGGATTGTCTATCTTGAGTTAATTAATTCGAAAGTGCGAGCTCTTCCCTTATTGTGTAGATTTCCGTCAAAACTCTTAAGCACATATGGAGGGGGGGTACTTCTAAAAATCTAAAACTCTCAAAGTGTTCAAACATGTTTTTCATTTACAAACACTTTGGGAGATTTTCAAGAAAATGGTTTTATGGCAACATAGGTTAGTCATGGAGTTATAAGGTGACTAAGGTTAGGAATAACCGTCCTATGATCCGCCAGAGCCGGATGGATCTACCCAAGGATACCATCAACAGTTAGAATCTAGAATTCCTTAGGTATGATTATAAAAAAGGAGAAAATGAGAATCGGAGAAAGAAGGAGTTGAAGAATTAAAAAGAAATGCAAAGAAAAGGGTGAAAACAAATAGCCCTCTAGATTATTCAACTTAGGGCAGACACCGGGTTCAATTCATATGCTACTGGTTGTCACTTGATGACACCGGTATTGAAGATCAAAAGTCGTCATGGACCCAGTGACGCATGCACTAAACCTTCTTAGCCACTCAAGTTTCTCTCAACAGAAGCTTGTTTCATTCTCACAGGGAACCCTACATAAACTATCGGCTTTCTCTTAGAGTATTGAAGAAGGAGACCCTCTCCCTAGTCTCCGCTCAGGAAAACCAAAGTGCACTATTGAGTCTAGAGCCACGAGATTCATCAAAAGATCTTTTAGGTACACTTGAAATTTTATCGCTTGTCGTTCAACAATAAGAACGCAAGTGATACTTTATCGTGTCCTTCACAGATCTTAGCAATCTGTCAAGAACATTTATGAGAGGTTCACACATGTGATCCTCAGTGATTGAATGGAAACTCCTGCCAGGGTCAACATCAAACAGCCCTGACAGCAGGTCACTTCGGTAACTCCCCGTGGATTACGCTTAGTGTGTCTCAAACGGTCTACAGTCGTGAGGTGATGCTTCGGTGTACCTCAGGTACTCATCTGAACTGTAGGTGTACTTCGGTACATCGCGTTATCTCACTTGTGGAACTCCAGTTCAGGAACGGCCTTTGTAAGAATTAGAGATGTGTTTTCACACTATGCTGCTATGCTGTTAACACCCTCGAAATTCAAACTTGTAAGTGCCGGAATCCGCTTATCACTAACCTTTCTTATGTTTTCTTCTTATGGAAGCTCTGGAGCGGACTGATTGTGCAGATTCTTCACATGCTCATACCAACAACATCACTAATGGAAGTTCTCTCAAAGGGAAACAAAAAGTCAGAATGATTCTTCATCAAGTCAAAGAATCTACAAAGTTTAAAGACTAAGAGAACTACATCAGTACTGATATCCAACGTCAAAGAGTGTGTGAGCATGTTGGAGAAAGATGTGGAGACACTGGAGCAACGTAAGTTGACCTGATGCAGACAACAACAACATACTATCCCTACCATCACAAAGAACAAAGAAAATGATGACGTCAATGCAGAACTATTCAAAGGAAACAATTTCTCTACACTGGGGAGATTGTTCGAATCAAAGCAATTCTTCTCACAAGAAATAAGAATGTCAGAAGACGTCAAAGCTACTATTACATCAGCACCTACAACGTTCAATCACTAACACTTAGGGGGAGATTGTTGGAATCACTCCTAAACTATATTTCAAGTGTTAGTAATTAATATGTAATAGTTAGCTTAATTAGGCCTTTATGTTTGATATTATGCTAAGGCTTATGTAGAAGGCCCATAAGCCTTGGCCCAAGCCTAATAAGGAAAGGATGGGAACTTGGTGTGTTGCCCTAGTTTCCTCCTATAAATACTCTTGTAAACCTTCTATTGAAGGTTGGTTGTTTAATTCACTCTTACACTTTACGCATAACTATTCTCACACATTACGCATAACTATTCTCACATTCATACGCATAGTGTTGTGTCTTGTTCATCCGATCATTCTCTTCTCTATTTCTTATATTGATGCTTGAGTTGCAAATATGGGAACCTAACAGCACCTCTCATGTATCCATGCTTCATCAAGAATGAGGAGAGCCTAGCATACCAAGCTTTAGGAGCCTGATGAAGTCCATAGAGTGCTTTAACCACTTTGTAGACCATATCTGGATTGTGAAGGTCTACAAATCCCTTGGGCTGAGTGACATACACTTCTTCTTCAATTTCACCATACATGAAAGCCCTTTTAACATCCATCTGATAGACCATGAAGCCCATGTAGGAAGCAAAATCCAAGAAGAGTCTGATAGCTTCAACTCTGGCAACAGGAGCAAAAACTTCATCATAATCAATTCCTTCTTCTTGTCTGTGACCTTGGGCAACCAACCTAGCCTTATTCCTTACCACAATCCCCTTGGCATCTCTTTTACACTTCAGAATCCACTTTGTGCCAATTGCATACTTGCCAGGAGGCAATTGAACAAGCTCCCAAACATTTTGATTTAGAAACTGTTGCATTTCTTCTTGCATAGCAGCCACCCAATCTTATCTGCTAAAGCCTGTGCAACACTGGTAGGTTCAACCTGAGAGAGGAAATAAGCAAATAGACAATGATGGTAGTCTATGTGATTATTCCTATGTTGATCCTGAATGTAACTGAGAAATGCAGATTCACCAAAACTTGTCTTCTTCACCTTACTTCTTGTTTGCACAGATGAAGTAGGATCACCAATAATTAGAGATTATGGAATAACAGTGTTGTTGGATATTAGTTTTCACATACACATCAAACCATAACACAAAGTTGTGTATAAATGGAATTCTAGAGAGAGAAAGTTAGAAGTTTAGGGAACTTAGTGAGAGAAAGTGAAAGATATTATTATGAGCTCCAACTCTCTACCTTGGAAGGTAGAGAGTATTTATAGTCTTACAATAAAACGCCACTCAACGGGCTGTGGATCAGGCATACAGTGGGTAAAGACCCGTCCATCCTCCACGGTGTTACTTAACTAAATACTACTTGACTTAAATGAACTACGACTACGAGCTTTCTAACGATTACATATACTTGAGGTGACCGACTCTTTAATACCTGGAATTTCTAATTCCTAACAATCTCCCCCTAAGGGAGGTCACCTCAATCATGTACTAAAATTACATTGAATACAAATAGATATTACATTAACAATTGTTCTTGCATTCTTGATGTAGACCTTTACTCCTAAGCTCGTAGTCATTAATTTTTCACAATGCATGTTTGGTTACTCCAAGTGGAGGTCTTTTACTGATCCACGTGATAATAAATTTGAGCCAGCTTTTGAGACCATCAGCTAACAAAAATCTCTGAGACATCCATTGTGGTGTTGGTATTATGTGATGTTGTGACTTTCGGACCGACATGCTCACATTCTGGATCATGATATCTTCTCATCAGAGTAGCGGAAGCTTTAGTTGATTCATGATATTGGCAGCAGCGTTGCAGAAGCATGGAGTGAAAATATCAGAGTCATTGATGCACTAATTATGATTTCTTTTGAGATGAATGTGTTAAGTGAGCATGCGGCTATGGATTGACCGCTTCATTCTGATCAGCTGCAAACGTCGGGTGTACCTGCATACAACAGTTAGCAATAAATCGCATGAAAGTGTCTTTGATCACTTTCGTTGAATTGAGGTACACGGCCCACGGTTCCCCGTTGATCAGTACATGTACTGCCTGTGATCAGGTATAATTCCGAAGAATTTCCTTGACAGGGTTTCGCACCTGCTCTAACTGTTCTCAAACCGGAACATCTCAAAGAAGACAACACGGAGTGAGTGAACCAGCGAATTTTAAGTCCACTGATTGATGAAAAGAGATTTGAAAAATAATCGTGTATTGCTCAATTGAAATTGTTTTTGCAATACAACGAAGGTTTTATTGAAAATCAATTATCAATCATAAAAACACCTTTTGGTTTGAAAAATGAGAACACGGTCAATGTGCTAAAGAAAAGAGTTGTTAAGCACAAAGACCGGTTTTTCAAAGGTATCCGTCAATCCATAACCTGAACCAGGATTGATTCAAGACTTGAATCGCCCCATTGTTTATGTTCAGTTGTCACATGGTTGATCTAATGAATAGATCTCACATGCCACCTACCAGGAGCTTGTTTGATGTTGGCTCCAGAAGGTTTTCCATCTTCATTGTGAATATGTATGCATATCACTCAGATGTTCTGGCAATACCACAAGGATAATGCGTAGGACTCAAGATATAATCTCTCTTTCCACATTGTGTGAAGCAGAGAGTCTTCATTGAAAGTGTCCTAATGAGATTTATTGATGATCTCGTGGCTCTAGACTCAATTTTGTGCATATTTGGATCATGTGCCGGAGACTAGGGAGAGGGTCTCCTTCTTCAATATCAACAATCTCTAAGAGAAAGTCGATAGATAATGTCGGTTCCCCGTGAGAATGAAACAAGTCCTTTTAAGAGGAACTTGAGTGGTTTGGAAAGTTGAAGTGTAGTGCGTCACTGGGTCCATGACGTCTTGTCTTCAATACCGATGTTACCATCAGTAGCATATGAATTGAACCCGGTTTCTGCCCTAAGGTTGAATAAATGGAGGGCTATTTGTTTTCACCCTTTTCTCATTCAATTCTTTTTAATTCTTCAACCCCTTCAGTGCTTACCGAGACTTCATTGCAAGAACCTTGTTGGGTTTGTTTTAGTACTTGCTCTGCCTCAGTCCGCACTCTTCCCATATCTCACTTTTCTCCTTTTATCATCATACCTAAGGACTTCTACACTAACTAGTGGAATGTCCCTGGGTAGATCCCTCCGGTTCTGGCGGATCATGGGAACCAATACCTAACCTTATCATCCTTATATCATCGTACATAAAGTAAAGTTGGTCGGTCTATTTGGTATTGTTCATCTGCCATTGGAACCAATTGAAAACCATTTGAAAATCAATCCAGATACTTGTGATATATTATCAAAACATTTTGTACCAGAATTGTTTTTGATATTTTTAGAATAAGTGCTCCCCCTCAACATGTGCATCAAATGTTTGAAATCGTTTTGTACACGGAGGCAAGAGGAAGAAATTGCTTCTTTGATTACCATTTTCTAAAAGATATCACCATCACTTCCTTGATCAAATCAAGTAGATAAAGCATTTCCGGGAAGGATGAGGTTTCCATAAATTTGCTCCCCCTCAATATGTGCCTCGAGTTTTGAAAAGAGTTTTGCACATACTAGAGGGAACCTGCACATTGAGATAAGTGATCACGTTTCAAATCATAGGTTTGAGATGGATGCTCCCCCTCAACATGTGCATTGAAAATTTGAAATCGTTTGTCACATGTGGGAAGGACAGCATGTACATCCTTATAAAACCATTTACCGAATTATCAGTTTAAATCCAATTTAAATCACACATTCTCCCCCGATCACAATTATCAACTCATTTGAGATTTGTGATCTCTTATAGATTTAAATTGATTTTGAAAGCTTTTAAGGAGAATTGTGACTTGATTATGAAAGCGTTTTAACTGATAAGGATCGGATTTTAAGACTTTAAACTCCAATGATAAAACATGCATGTACATCTTTTGAAAACAATTTAATGCCAAATAACTTTTTAATTTAATTGAAATCATTCTCCCCCTCAATCAATGACATAGGTTGTTGATTGAGAGATAGAGATTTTGACAAATAAGTCCTGATGATTATCAAAAAACTTTTTATTGAGCCAGAGATTAAAACTATTAGTAGTCCTGAATAAACAGTTTTAGAGATAGAGAGTTAGTTGTTGGATACA
>BPTQ01000009.1:39316054-39333787 GCA_019973895.1 Chrysanthemum seticuspe
ATGGTTCCTTCCTTGCTTCTGGACGTTTTCCAGTAACTACTAAGCTTTTGGGTTGAAATAATAGGGTAAGTATGAGTTTTGGTGTAAACTAATACTCTTTTGGTTGTGTCACACTTAGTATACAAGTACTAGGTCCTTTAAATAGCCAAAGCACTTGCTTAACTGCCCAAAAAACGTTCTCTCCAAGTTAATATCAAGAAATGATCGGACTCCAATGATTATGGGGAGTTAAGACAACAATAAATGCGAATTGTGTAACTGCAGTGCCAGAAACCGGATCGGTTTCTAGGCCGACCGAATCGGTAACAGCTTTGACCATCTGCCCAGCCGGATCCGGTTGCGGGTTGCGACCGATCGGCTGGGTTTTGCTCATTTTGACTTTTTGCTGACTTTTCCCTTTACGCTTCATTCTTTGCTTACGTTGATGATTTCCAAAGCCAAACTTGATCTTTCTTTGCTGTAGATGCTTCGAAATCACTACGCTTCCATATCATTGAGTCCACAAGCTTCCAATCTCAACTTCCTTCCTTAAGAATCTTCCAAATGTGCATAAAAACTTCATTTCTTCATTATTCGCAATACCTGGCTACATATACATACACAATACGCATCTTTGCACTTTTGCAGCAGTTATGAGTATATATAGCCGAATATCATGCACAAAACTGACAATAACGCTACTAAAAACATGTTCATTTTAGACGTTATCAAATTCCCCCACACTTAAGCTTTACTCGCCCTCGAGTAGGTCAAACATTTGCTAAGATTGATTTCAATGGTCCATAACACCATGGTTCCAGAAAATGTAACAATTACCAATAAAAGATAATTATTATTTTGCTTATAATATGTGAAAATCTTCTAAAAATGAACCAAACACTTTAGATAACATAACTAGGATACCTCACAAATGGCTTTAAGATTTCACTCAACACTCATATATTGGTGGGTATATGTATATCACTCAATGCCTAGTCATGATCAATGCTTTTTACCATAAGCTTGTACAAGTATCAAAACAAAGAAAATAAATTCATCAAAGAGGTCTTTTATTCGGGTTATAACGATTAGGCTAAGGGTTCATAATAGGTATGGATAAGGCATGGGATAGTTTATGAAATTGGTTTAAAATAAAAATAAAATCAAGTCCAAACCTCCATGGTGCTAGTCATCATACAAACCACGATCCCGAAAAATGATTATTACTCCTCTTCTCATATCGATTCTCCGCAAATATGTATAACTCATTTTAGCTCATTGGCTAATCAATATCCCTCATATAGCTCCTTGGCTATAAAAATAATATATATATATATATATATATATATATATATATATATATATATATATATATATATATATATATATATATATATATATATATATATATATATATATATATATATATATATATATATATATATATATATATATATATATATCTTTATAAGTTTCTCCTTCTTCATATATCACATCTCCCCCACACTTCGTATAAGCATTACCACAAAAAATACAAATAAGAAGTATGCATCCTTCGTCTTTGTCGGAATGGCACACACGAATGGCAAAGTGTAGCTAACTCATAATCATCAAAAACAATCCAATCATTCCAAACAACTAGCAACAAACCATTAGACTTGATAAGGGTTGGCTAAAGTTTAAAGGTGTAAAATATTTTTGTATTTTTCTGGATTTAACAAAATTGAAAAGGGAATGGCTCAGAAGGTGTAACTAGGGGTATCTAGTGCTAAAAATGAGCACTAACAAAATGGGTCCATGTGGGTGGTTAACTAACCGATGTGGTCAGCTAATATATCATTAGATGTAAATGGAAGGCCATTTGGGTTATACCTAAGGTGCCTCTTATCACTTGAAAATATTTAGATCACTCGAAAGTGATTTTAACCGTAATGCATAACTAGTACAAGTTCTAGAATCGACATAATCACCGGCACACTCATAGCAAATATAAAACAAAAGATGTGTTTTATACAAAAAGAAACCTCACAAAAAATGTGGGAAAAAAGGCTATTATGCATGCTATAAAATGCTATCGAATCCAAAATGAATTACTTCAGTAATTTGGTTCAAATCTAAAAATTTCAAAAACCTCATTTTACCATTGAAATCCCAAATTATGTATTTTAATTATCAATAACGCGTGAAAACCATTAGACCATCAAGGGCGAATTTCTTCTAATCACTTGCATCCAAAAGTTATCTAAAAAATAAAAAATGCGTATCATTTTCCTATTTTCTTCCCTCCCCCATACTTAAGTTTTGCATTGTCCTCAATGTAATGAAAAATGAACTTCAAAGTAAAGAAAATGGGAAAAAGATAGTTAAAAGATACCACGGAATAAAATATGCAATAAGCACATTGGGTCATTAGCAAGCCTGTGAGTTATCCAACTCAAAATATTTGACCATCAATAAGCTTCCAACACATCCATCCTGCAAACAAAAACTGCAACACGAAATGCACAAAACAAAACAAAACTACTAAAAACTAGAAATAACCAAACAAAATACGCCAAATATCCTAAAGAAAATCGATCAAAAGATAGAAATAGTTTAAAACACATCATGACCATTGTTTTTGAAACCATAATTCACGAATGATCCATAATCACTCGTCATCCTCGCTCATTTCTTCTCCTTCTTCATCATCAAACTCATCATCATCACTTTCGGTTACGTAGTTCTCGTCTATTATTTCTGAACGAACTCTCCTCTTTTTCTTCTTACCTCCAACTCCTGATGATGATCCTCCAACTTCATAACTTGTTCCTCCAACTTCAGGTAATCGACCATATGGGGGTATTGGATCAGGAAACGGTGCGTACCCAGGATATGCATACGGATAGGGTCCAGGATAAGAAGTGTAAGGAAAAGGATATGGTGGAACATTTGGTGGATTGTAGGGTGGCAACTCATAATTGGCTTCTCGAGCCATGTGTTGAAAGATAGGCATCGAATAATCATTGATGTAGTTGTTTCTTAACATCATCGAGTCTCTCCACACATCCCTACATTGAATCTCATCTAGATGTTGGTTCCACTCTCCCCATCCTGAATCAAAACTACTGGACATACCCATTTGCACGTTCTCCATTGGTATATTCCCTTGCTGTTGTGGTGGTTGCTGTTGTGGTCTTGGTTCAATCCATAACCCTACGGTTCCCAATCTCCTGTTCAAAGCATTAGCAAAACCTTTCGCAGTCCATGTTTCACTATACTTTGGCTCTCCACACTTAGCCAATTCCTCATCAACATAATACCCAAGATTCTTCGCCAATCTTGTCACAAAATGTCCTCCACAAATGTTACTGTTGCTCTAGATTCCCGGGGCTCTCCTAGACAAATATTCGGCTATCTGCCAAATGGCATTACCGTCCTTAGTTTCTTACAGCAACTTCATAATCCATAAGTCCGGTTTTTGACATTTGTCCCTGCTTCCAAATCTATTAAATGGCCCGGTCACAATCAACTTGTGAAGTATCCTCATCAATGGATTCCTGATGGTTGAAGCATTCCTCCTAGCACAAGTAGGATCTCCCACTTGATTCCAATAAGCGGGAATACTAGGGTAATCTTTTTCAAACCTCCGAAGTCTAGAAAAGTGAGTTTCAAATAATCGATGATTAACCTCATGTGGCTCATACAAACCAAGAGCTACACCAAAAGCTGGCAATGTGTAAGCATGATCCCTTCCACAAAGTCTAAACCAAATACAAATCTCCGACATCAAATTCCGAACATCCACCTTTCTTTCAAAATACATGGTTGAAAAGAATTCCATACACCATTCTCGATAGACTTCTTCATTAACACTGAATGCTCTTTCCCATGACAAATCATTGAACGAATCTCCATCTCCTGGATATACATAAGACGTTCGCATCATCCTTCTTAACTCATCTTCACATTCACATTCGTTAAATAAATCCCAATCAATCACCCTTGGAACCAAACATGTCCTATGTTGTAACTTCGACAATCTTTCTCGAAAAGCATGTTTCTCTCCATCGGAGAGATTTTTGAATTTTAAATTAGCATTTGCTTCCTTCTTCACACTATACTTAACCTTCTTCTTCTCGTTCCTTTCACAAAACTTCGTAACAAGCGGGTTAATTGGAATTTCCTCCCTACTCGAGCTCCCTACAATAATTCTCTGTAGAAATCACAAAAATAAGACCATATAAGAGTGTTAGAACAAACAATAAGGTTAGAGAACCCTCTAAGATACATTTCAAAATTTCACAAAAAAATCCACACAGAAACCACAACCGGATTCGGTTGGATCACCAACCGAATCGGTTTCCATACTGTCAGACACCAACCGTTCGGTTGCAATGCGCAACCGAATCGGTTGTGCAGACTGCATAAGGCATTTTGCCTTCAAATCCTCATAATCTCGAATTTCTAACGCTCAAACCACTCTTAGATCGCATTCTATCATCCTCAATGATTCCCACATCCTAGAATTACTCTACTCTTGCTTCCAATTCATCAAACATCTAACATCTTAGAACTCATCCTATATTTTAAAATCATTAGTTCTAATAGTGTAGCATCCATCACTCTTAAAAACATATCATCCATCAAAATGAATCACCAATTGTAACTTATCTCATTTCATAAGCACAACCCAACTAATTCCGAAAAATCTTATCATCTAAAATCCATTCTATGGTAAATCAATCAATCAATCTCTTGTTGTAATGCACTCCTATATCAATTACTCACTCAATCCTAAAATATTACCACTTAATTCGAATTATAACAAAAACCCCCAAATTGGTGACCTAATATTCAATTCGAATCAAATGTTCTAATAAAACCTTAATTGAGTTAATTGAATGTAAATGCTTACTTGATTGGGTGCCATGATGTTATCCTACAACTTAAACAACTTCCAATCTGCTCTCTTGGATGAATTTTTGCAAAACCCACCTGGAAAATTAGTGTGTGTGTGTGTTTTTGGAAAAATGAAATTTTTATACTTTGGTGCAACCGGTTCAGTCAAGGACACAACCGTTTCGGTATGCTTTTTGCCAAATTTTGCTTTTTATATGTTTAACATGTTACTTAGGCATTTACCCTCCAAGCAACATTTTTTTTTTTTTTTTACTCAAAAATTCCTGCTAAAGATTCACACAACATTCATTCACCAAATGAAATTTTGAACAATCATTCAATCTAAAAAAAACTCAACTCATCATATAAATGAACTAATCCAAACTCAACTCAATACTCATAGTCATAATGCATTAAACCAAATTACCTCAATCATAACATGAAAAATAAATAAGAAACAAAAATCCTAATGCATCAAATAAAAAGAAATAGTTCATGAAATTCAAGCAAATGATTGCTTGTTATTACGGTCTTTGCCTTTTCCTCAAAATTCCTCAAAATATTCTTGCCTAAGAATATCCTCGCTTTGAAATTTTCCGGTCAACTCACGGAACGTTTCAAAAGTTTTGAATTTTCTCATAAATCTTCGTCCGTCCGGGCATAATATATCAAACTTAACATGCCATGCTCCATCTCCGGTTTGTCTCTTGTAAGTCCCCAACCCTTCGGGTTTCCACTCCAAATTCTTAAGTTGCACCGGTAAAGATCCTAAAAAGTCGGTCAACTGCTTGTAAACCAATATGTTTTTGAATGGGTTATAGAAAGCTTCTATCGCGAATGCACGTTCCATTTCGTCCTCTATATCGAAATAAGGTGGAGTTAAAGGTCCGTACATTGGATTACCGTGGACATCACGTCCCACTTCAAAACAAGTTAAATCATCATTTGCATCCATCCATTCCAAATCTTCCATACATTCTAAAATTGGTCCTCTTGGTTTTGGGTAGTATGTTTGCCTCGAAATCCCATCGTCAATAGTCATGGTGCCTCTTCCCATGTCTATAATTGCTCCACAAGTTCGTAAAAATGGCCTCCCCAACAATAGCGGTAAACTCTTGTCCACCGGTATATCCAAGACAAGAAAATCTGCCAAATACGGTTGATAGCCAATTTGCACTCTTACATTCTTAACTTCTCCCATTGCCTTTGCTTGAGTGTTATCCGCCATAGTGAGCTTAGAATGATTAGGTTGCGGATTACTTAGTCCCAAAGTTTTGAACAATGGATACGGCATCACGTTAACACTCGACCCCGTATCAGCTAAAGCATAAACTGGTGTAGTTCCATTTACTTTGATTGGCAACACAAAATTACCCGGATCCTTTTCTTTCCTTGGCATGCCTTTAAACAAAATTCGATCTCGATCCTCATCCGTGAGATTCTTATCTTCCAACCTAGCCCTCGCTAGCATCAATGCATCCAACTTCTTTCGGTAAAGCACATAATCTTGGAGAACTTCAATAACCGGTTTCTTTTCATTGAGCTCTAGATTTTCTAAGATAGCTTCTTTTTGGTTTTCGGTTAAGGGTTTGATAGTAGTGGTAGGTGACGATGGTGTGTAATCATTTTTGGTGGTGGAGGTTGTTGTTGGGGTTAATTTGTTTGATGATGGTTTCTTTCGGTTTTCTTTCCCCATTTTAACCACTTCAACCTCTTGTTCTTCCATGTTTGCACAAACTTCCACTAGCATCTCGTTGACTCCTTTTCCTTCTTCCAACTCGGTTATATTAATCCGCATTTCTCCCATACCAAAATCTACTTGACATTTGGTCGTGACAAGAAAATCTCGACCAAAACACACATTAGGTTCATCCGCATTTCCTTCTTCTAAAACAACAAAATCAGTTTCAAAGATATGTCCATGAATATTGACCTTCAGATTTTTCACCATCTTTCTCCCATATGCTTCATAGTCCATACGAACATGACCGATTTCGTCAAGAACCTCTTCCAAGATATAATTCTCTCCATAAGCCATATTAAGCTGTGCATCCCAAGCACGTACTCCTTCTACTTCACAAGGCGTTCCAAATCTCATCATTGGTGAATCATACACCGTTGATGGTGCTTGTGTAAACACTACCACTCTTCTGTTTTTGGGTAGTTGAACCTTGTTTTCACATACTTCTTCCATATCACCCGTGTCAATTCCCAATTCTTTCTTGTTTTCCTCCAAAATTCCTCCAATCTTTTCTAATGAACTTCCCGTATCCTTGAACATTTCATCCAAAGTACGAAGGTATTCCGAGATTCCGCTCAAACTATCCATGTTACTAGACAACTTAACAAAGCAAAACAAAACAAATCCCGAATGATTAGCGTTAAAGTTAGTAAAACAAGAACAAACTATAAAAACATATAATAAAACAACTAAGACATCTAACAAAATAAGAACTCAAATAAAAACTCAAAACCTAAAAATGATAAAACTCAACTCAGAAACTCCAACCGGATTCGGTTGGATCACCAACCGAATCGGTTGGTTGAAAATTCTAGACAGAAATACGAACCGGATCAGGTTGCGGGTTGCGACCGATCGGTTTGATCGATTTTTTTTTTTTTTTAAGAGAACAATAATTAATGCAAATTAAGTGTCATAAAGGTGTACTAACTCCAGTTAATTAAATAAAACTCTTCAAAAACTAATAATTAAATAACTTATTAAATCTAATTAAAACCAAAATTAAAACTAAAACTAAAACTAAATAAACTACCAATAAATTCTATCATGAAATAAACTATAACTGAAAATAAAATTACTCCTAACCATTACCATTAACTATTAAAAATTAAAATTAATAAAACTAGATTAATAAATGACAAATGTAAAGAAAATAAAATAAAAACAATAAATCTAAGAGATGATTAAACCACAAAATTACTCTAGAAATCAAAACACAATAAACTAAGAAGATAAATACTAAATTCGAACCAAAAATATTTTTCACAGAATGTCTAACCGGATTCGGTTGGCTAACCAACCGAACCGGTTAGTTTGTAACAAAACTTTTTTTTTTTTTTTTTTTTAGACTAATTTCAAAGAAAATTACAGAAAAATCTCCGGCAGCGGCGCCAAAAACTTGATGTGCTCCGGTTGGTGCAAGTTTTAAAAATTTATAATCACGAATTAACCGTATAACCTATTAACACATACGAGCAAGTATACTCGTCCGCAATAGCAAAGTTTGGTAAGTCGAGATCGTCCCAAGGGATTTTTGTTTTGAAATAGATTTTATTAAAAAGTTTCTAACAAGAAAGCTTGTCAAGGCTTCCTCAAATAAGTGTTCTAGTGAAAATATGAATCAAGAATATAAATATATACTTGTGTGTAGTCTCATAATCAACCATAGATAATGTTCATAAAGGTTTGGTGTATACTCTTAGTATGATGCACAAATCATAAGCAAATGATTCCCCCAACCATGGTATTTGTTTGTAAAAATCATTCTAAGAACAAAAACATTTAGGTAATCCTTTCGGTCCTTATCCCAATGATTATCCTATAAAAGTTCCATTTGTTTGCAACATGTTCTCATTAAATTTGTTCTTACGAATCTTTCAACCCTTCGTGATGAAAACATTCCTAGTCTTGTATTAATAAGCAAAACATGGTGGTTGTCAATCACCATATCCCCTATACTAGTTTGTCACTACACTTTTTGGAATAAAACACAAGAGAAATCCTTTCGGTCCTTTTTCTTAAAACATGTTTTATTGACAAATCAATCCAAGACTAGTATTTTTCCAACAAACTCATTTAAACAAGATCATATATACATGCATCACATTTTGAGAACACTATTATGATTAATCACATTCCAACACACAAGTATATCACAAACTACTCCATGAAAACAATCATATCTAAACACAAGTCATAACAAGGTAATTCAAACAATTCAAGAGAATAGATTTCCATAACAAAGTTCATAGAATACCTAAACTTTTGTGATTACAAGAATTAGAAATCGTGGATTGTAGCAACCACGCGCCTCCAATCACCTAGGATCACCGCACAACTCCAAACTACCGAAACAATGGACAAGAATGGTTCCTTCCTTGCTTCTGGACGTTTTCCAGTAACTACTAAGCTTTTGGGTTGAAATAATAGGGTAAGTATGAGTTTTGGTGTAAACTAATACTCTTTTGGTTGTGTCACACTTAGTATACAAGTACTATGTCCTTTAAATAGCCAAAGCACTTGCTTAACTGCCCAAAAAACGTTCTCTCCAAGTTAATATCAAGAAATGATCGGACTCCAATGATTATGGGGAGTTAAGACAACAATAAATGCGAATTGTGTAACTGCAGTGCCAGAAACCGGATCGGTTTCTAGGCCGACCGAATCGGTAACAGCTTTGACCATCTGCCCAGCCGGATCCGGTTGCGGGTTGCGACCGATCGGCTGGGTTTTGCTCATTTTGACTTTTTGCTGACTTTTCCCTTTACGCTTCATTATTTGCTTACGTTGATGATTTCCAAAGCCAAACTTGATCTTTCTTTGCTGTAGATGCTTCGAAATCACTACGCTTCCATATCATTGAGTCCACAAGCTTCCAATCTCAACTTCCTTCCTTAAGAATCTTCTAAATGTGCATAAAAACTTCATTTCTTCATTATTCGCAATACCTGGCTACATATACATACACAATACGCATCTTTGCACTTTTGCAACAGTTATGAGTAAATATAGCCGAATATCATGCACAAAACTGACAATAACGCTACTAAAAACATGTTCATTTTAGACGTTATCAGGTGGCCAGATTATTGATAGTAGGACCAAAGTCATCATCATATGAAGAAGAACCAAAAATGCCTGTTCTTGACAAATGATGAATGCCATCCAATTCAGAGCTTGAATATTGAGAATTGGCTAAGTCAGATGGACTAGAAAATATGGTTGGAGAATCATCTAAGCCCAGAGAACCATCAGATGGAGTATTGGAGGGAACCGCAAGAACAGCATCAATAGCAGGAGGAACAAGAACACTACTAGCATAATTAATATCAGCAGCAACTGAACCATCAAGAACAGTCTCACCAGTAGCAGAAACATATACATTATCAGCAACATCAAAATTCCTACGGGCTTCAATAGTTTCCTGCCTTAAGAGTTCCTCTGTTTCTTTGGAGAATTCATAACCATTCTTTTCAGCAACACTCTTTGCGGCATGCTCTTGGCATTGAAGCTTCACAAGTTCTTCTGCATACCCTAAGTCACTAGAAGTTACACCAGAAGAATCTGTGCCCTTGGTACCATTCTTGACCTGCTCCCTGAACATTAGGCTTGTCCTCCATAAATCTCATATTCAGTGTTTCTTCAATCCTTTTTGTAGAGATGTTATACACCCTGCATGCTTTACTATGAGCCGAATAGCCAACTATAAAGCCTTCATCAGCTTTTCCTTCAAATTTGCCCAAATGATCACTGGTGTTTAAGATGGTCACATGACAACCAAAAGGCTTAAAGTAGCTTATGGTAAGAATTTTTCCAGACAAAAGTTCATAAGGTGTCTTACTGTGAGGATGAGTTATCAACACCCTGTTCAAAACATAACAGGCAGTACTGACTGCTTCAGTCCAGAACATGGTAGGCAACTTTGAATCAGCAAGCATAGACCTTGCTGCTTCAATAAGGGTTCTATTCTTCCTTTAGCAACTCCATTTTGTTGTGGAGTCCTCGCATTTCTATAATCCCTTTTTATCCCCTTAGAAGCACGTAGCTCAATTAATTTGGCATTCTTGAACTCTGTCCCATTATCACACCTCATGGCTTTAACCTTTTTATTCAGCTAATTCTCAACCAGGGCAATAAAGCTTTAAAGAACCGAAAATGTTTCATCCTTAGTTCCCAAAAAGAATACCCAGCAATATCGGCTATAGTCATCAGTAACCACCAAAAAATAGTACTTGTGATCAATGCTTCTGATAGATGTAGGACCAAAGAGGTCCATGTGCAGAAGCTGCAAAGGCTCGGAGATAGTGCTAACAGCATTAATAGATTTATAGGAAGCCTTGTGCTGCTTTCCCTTGTTGCAGGCCACACAATTGTGCTTATTAGTAAATATTTTGGAAGGAAGTCCATGAACTAAACCATGTTTTGCCAGCTTGTTGATAGTTTTGAAATTCATATGAGCCATCCTTCTATGCCATTTATTTGATTCATCCAAAGATGCCTTTGCCACTAAACAAGCTAAATCTCCTTCAGGCTGAACATCATTGAGGTTGAATGTATATAGATTATGTTTCCTAGGTACCTTCAGAACAACCTGACTGTCATCAGGTATCAGGAAGTCTTTAGAAAGTATAAGACATTCAGTATCAGTGAACAGAACACAATTTTTCTTGTCACAAATTTGAGACGCAGAAAATAAGTTGAAGTTTCTTAGTTGTTCCACATAATACACATTCTCAAAGTCCAGCTTGGATGTTCTAATGGTTCCCTTCCCTGTAATCTTACCATCTCCTCCTCCAAATGTAACAGTACCCCCTTGAATAGATACAAAATCATGCAATCTATCTCTGTTCCCTGTCATACTCCTAGAACAACCACTATCAACAATACCTAAATCTTTATTTGAATGAGGATCATCCTACAAGTTAAAAATATACAACAACATTAGTATACATGGAGACCCAAGTCATTACAGACTTGGGCCTGCCTTGTGGATCATATTAGAAAAACCTGCAGATTGATGAGATACAGTATACAGGGTATATCATTTTCATAAATATGGTGAAATCTAGTTTATCTCTGTTGTTCCCGTTAACTTGGTTAGAATTAACTACAAAGTTAATCCATCCAAGTTCTATGACTTAGCAATGTAATGAAAAATACTTTGTTAAAAGATAAACGTAAAGTAAAAGACACATTTTTTCAACGTTTAATTCTATTTGCAATTAACAAAGAATTATACCCAAGTGTTTGTGGAATAGCACTTGGGATTGAATAACAAGTATGGCAATTCTCCTCACTAAACTTAAGCTAAGCTTAAGTACAACTATGCTAAACCAACTAAGCTATTCTCAGGGACTTGGTTGTATTTGGAGGATAGAAATGTGTTTTTGAATGTCAACGCACTAAGTGCACAAACTTGTCAACCTCTCTACTCCTACTTATGGTCCTATTTATACACAATTATTTACAACCACTATTGAAAAAAACAAAGACATGCGTATTTTGTCTCTGCTATAATGACTAATTTGGGTATAGGACAATGGTGTTTCCTGAATAGCAGTGATGACACCGCTCTTGGTCTTTAGCCTTTAAGGGAAATTTGATCTTTGCTTGATAAGGACTCCCCCTTATTCATTTCAAACTTATCCCGCCTTGTTCCGCCTTTACTTTAGTCTTTAGCCTTGAGTCTCTTATTCTTCAGTATTCATAGTTGTTGAGGAGACTTGGGGTCCACAGAGTTATTGTCATCACTCACTGAACCCATAACCTTTTTCTTTGGTTCAGGTATCATTCATTGAGTCCCGCCTCACTGAATGGAAAGTCTTTAATAAGGTTTTAAAAGGTACCTTTTTGAGGGGTCGTTTAAGCCCTTATTTGATCACTTTTGTATCCATTATTGCTTAATATCATTCCTTTTCACTTTTTAGGTCTCTTGAAGGCAAAATGCTAAAATGGCACTCATTTAGACGAAAAGGCGCGAATATACGAAGAAAATGGTCAAAGTCAGAATCGAGACACTCAAAGCTGCTGAAAACACAAGGTGACGGTGTCAGGTGTTATACGCGATGCCGTCGGAGGTTTCTGTGATAGCTCAGAAGCCAAAACTCCTAATTTCAAGAGACGACGTAGATGCAATCCAGACGGCGTCAGAAGCTGAAGAGGACGGCGTCACAAGCATAAGGTGACGCTGTTGCAAGTCTAACGTGGCCAAGACGAAACCCTAATGATGGCGATCCGACGGCGTTACAAAACATAAGGTGAAGCCGTCGCAAGTGTAATCTTATATATAGAATCCGAATTTTTCAGTTTTTAGTGTGTAGTCTTTTGGAGTAAAAACCTTAAACCGAACCAAGGCTGTCTTGTACATTATTTTAGGGTTCCAAACCCTATCTTACATCAAGATAAGTGTTTACTTCATTAATACAATTATGTCTTTGATTATTTGTGTGTATGCTTGCATGTTCTCCATGTCCGGCTAATTTACTTGTGTGTTTGCTTAGGGAATATGAAACTTAATTATTGAATATTGATTGGTTGTCTCTTATCTTAGTTGATTAATGATCTAGTAATGCGATAGGTCATTCGTTGTGTACTTAATGCTTGATTAAATCTTTGTGAACCTTAGAATATGACTCCTTGAGTAGTTGTAAGCTAAACCATCCAAAGAGTGCCTTAGAGTAGGAGTTTATCATCCCTAGTGGGTTTTGTAGACGAGACCCTTTGGTAAGTTCAAAGAGTTAGGGAGAAACGCATACCCTAAAACCTTAGACACACAACGCAACTAGGAATAAGGACGTGACAATTCAACCACCAATAGGAGATAATTAAGGAGTAGTAAAACCTAAGTAAACACATCTTTAAACTATCATACGAGCACACAATAATTAGACATAGACTACATACACCTTAGATTAGATAATTAGATAAGTAGAGTAATCGGTAGCAATACCAACCCCCCAAATCCAATACCTCGAGATTCGTACCTTTCCATTTCCTAAAAAAATATAAAAAAGATAAAAAATAATCTTCCTCAACCCCAACCTTAGCGTAGTAACTTCTTACTAGCATTCCTATTCCCCTAGAGAACGATATCAATACCTGTAGCCTTACCCTAATACTACACTACAATGATTAGGTTCACTGCCTAGGGTGTTGAAAAACTTGCTCGACGAAAAGGAAGTTCCTTTGACCCCGAACGACGCGTGTAGCGTTATCAAGTTTTTGGCGCCGCTGCCGGGGAATAGAATAGCTAGTTAGTAGTCTACCTCATTTAGGTTTCTTTGCTTGATTCCTATCAAGTAAATTTTTCTCATTCTTAGCTTTCTCGTAGTCTATCCCCCTTCTTCGTGACCTTTGTTCGTAATCCCATCACTTTTCATCATGGAAGGTGATAACCCCCCTCAAATCATTGTCCCGCCAAGAGCTCGTACTCTTGGTGAGTACTCGAGACCAAGCCAC
Organism: Chrysanthemum seticuspe; assembly: GCA_019973895.1. Lineage (NCBI taxonomy): Eukaryota > Viridiplantae > Streptophyta > Magnoliopsida > Asterales > Asteraceae > Chrysanthemum > Chrysanthemum seticuspe. Next base: position 39,330,114 of record BPTQ01000009.1, read on the forward strand.
TTAGGCTATAGGAACACCATTGAGCTTCCCGACCAAGCCCAAACTACGGCCCTGCGATCCGACACCATCCGGTTGGTGCAAAACGGATTTGCATTCCATGGACTTCGTTCCAAAGATCCAAATCAGCATCTTAAGGATTTCCTTAAAATTGTCGATTCCATCGACCTCGATGCTACTACTCGGGAGACCACGCGCCTGCGTCTCTTCCAATTCTCTCTACGGGACCAAGCTAGTAATTAGCTTGAGCGACTTCCCGCCGGCTCCATCTCAAGTTGGGTTGATCTTACTTCTCGCTTCCTTGCTCAATTTTTCCCACCGGGGAGAACCACTAAGCTTAGGAATGACATCTTGATGTTCCAACAACGTCAAGGTGAATCTCTCTACGAAGCATGGACCCGATTCAAGGACTTACTTCATAAAGTCCCTCATCACGGCATTGACCTTTGGCTCCAAGTCCAAATCTTTTATGATCATGTCAACTTCCCCACCAAGCGATCCATTGACCTTGCCCTCTATGACAACGAAAGTTGGGATGACCCCCGTGAGCTGCCCAAAACCGTTAAGGCAATCTCCTTGCCTCCCATTGACTCACAACCTTCCGATCGTAGGATGATCGAACTTGAAGATCAAGTAAAATTCCTAATGAGTTCCTACGAAAGTCCTAAGTCTTGACACCATGTGAACAAAGTTTCTTCTTCGTGTGAGCCATTTTGTGATCCTCATAACACGCGCACTAACACCCAATCTCCCGAACTTGCTTCCGTTGACTACGCATCTTCGCGTACTAATGGAACGGGAGGAAGATTCCCTACAATACCCGGACCTAGGAATTTCAATGAAACCCGAGAGGCATGGAAAGGCAAGCCCGAATTCTACTGGGGACAAACCAAAGAATTCACTTCCAATGATTTTTCATGGCCCCCACCTAACGGTCCTAACCAACACAACATCGAAGGGATGTTGCAAAACCTAGTTGCATCCCAAGAAGCCCAAATGACTAAGCTCTCGGACCGCTTTAACCAACAACAAGCCGAAATGGATAGGAAGATAGACAACCTTTTGAAAGCCATAACCAATAGTGATAGGAAGGTTAGTGCTATCTCAACTCCCGAGCCTTCCGGTGTAGAGATTAAGGACCCAAGTAAGCTAGCTAAGCATGTTCAATTCGTCAATACCATCACCTTAGTGAAACCTAATAGAACAAATGACGAAGAGGACCATACACTTGAGGATAATGAAACGACCGAGGAAGTAGATGAAGTAGACAATGACTATTTCAACAAATTTTCTACGGAAGAACTATCTCGCCACCCTCACTTAGTGCGTGACCTCCGTCACATGTATGTTAGGAGAATCCCTAAAATCAAGTTTGGGAACCCTTGGAATCTTAACATACCATGTTGCATAGGACACCTTTTTGTGGCAAAGGCCTACATTGATCGCAAATCCCCAATCAACATAATGACTAGCACCTACTACAATTGGGTAATGAAGAAGCCTATTCCAACTAGGCAAGACCCCGATAATCCTAGGGTTAAGTGCAATTTTCTTGGTAGAGTTAAGGGATTGCCCGTTTATGTAGGTAGTTTCACGTTTCCCACGGACTTCATAATTGTGGATGATATTAGCACGGCCATAGACCCTAGTTTGTACCACGTTATTCTAGGAAAGCCTTTCATAGAAAGCACCGGGATGACCTATGATCCCTCGTTAGGAGTAGTGCGATTCAAGGATGAGACCGATGACGTAGCTTACCAAATGCCGTTTAAGATTGAGAAGTTTTCATCACTCTCTAATGATGAAAAGGAACTTAAACTGTCGGTCTATTATAGGAATGATGAGGATAAGGAAAAAGGAGTAAATTATGTTATGGCTAAGATTTTTAGATTCTATAAAGATTGCTTGAACTTAGGACCGAAATATAGGACATAGTGGGGAGAGGACGAACTCTTAGAGAGGTGCATCATAGGGCACTTCTACAACATAGAATCCCCCATTAGAGACTGTCAAGGTGGCGGGAATGAAGTCACGTAGGAGCACGACTACGAGTCTAGCTACAAGACTCTTAAATAAAGAAAAGCGCTTCGTGGGAAGCAACCCATGCTTAATTGTTTGCTTGTTAGTGTCATATATCGTTTAATTGTTTATCCTCATGTTTAAATTTGTAAAAATGCTTTATTTTGTTTTTAACCTCGTCTTAATTGCATATAAAGGTATTTTACATAAAGGATAAGTGTAGGGAGGATTACACACGTTTTCAAAAGAAACGTAAACATGAGAATTACAATTAACTAAAAGATATATTTGTGTGTTTGTTCGAGTCAAATGCTTGTATCGAGTCATAATGGATGTTTTGCAGAAATTTTTCCAGATTCTAAAGATGTAAATTTTCCAGAATTTTTTCCAGAAAATCGCAGACCAGTTTTTGTCAGGATAACCTGACGGCGTCAGGATCGCAACCTGACGGCGTCAGGAAGGAGTAAAAACAACAGATTATTTTTTTTCTCGTTTTCTGAGCTACTTATAAATTTTTGGAATTTTCCAGGTCTTAATTTTCCAGAAATTCGTTAAACATCCATTCCACAAGCATTATATCCTAGTTTAAATCGAGTCTTATATATATTATTACCGCCGATTTTACGCGAAGGTTTCGTTTGTTTTCTTCATGTGTGCAGGTTTAATTTATCAAGAAGAAGTTACATAAGATTGGAAGGAGCTTTTCACGCATAAATTCTTCTTGGAAAGGATTTAACCACCACTTCACACGGATCCTACCAAGCTAATCAGGGGAGTACTAGTTTCTTTCGTTTTTAATTACCTTCCATTATCATAACTTTGATACTTTCGGGGAACATTGGGGACAATGTTCAGTTTAAGTGTAGGGAGGGAAAATAAAATGGGAACTTTGAAACTATGCTTATCCTTGATTATTTGCTTTGTCCAATTGTATTTGTGTAATAAACCATGAGAAAATGTCGATTAGGGTAATTTTGGCACCAAATTTAAAATTTTTCATGACATATAGGAGTGGGCCATTAGTCTTAACAAAAGCGTCTCACGGATAGGAAGTTATATGACTAGCACAAAAAAACCCTTTACCACCTAAATTCCACCCAAAATGTGAGGATCGCCCTTAGATTAGTAGGAATTAAAGCATTCATCTTCAATGCTTAGAGTGTGAACCGGTAGTATATTAGATTCTAGAACTTGTTTTGTGATGCATTCCGAGATCGCTAGTGAGACTGCACTTATGTAGTTAGGAATAACTAAATGATAAGAGGCATTAGGAAAACCCTTGTTTGATACCCGTAATATAATTACTTCTTCCACATCGGTTGAGTAATTCCCCCACACCCTTTGCGTTGTACTCATCTTTAGTACACGATACCCCTAGTTAACCCCTCAGAGCCTATCCTTTTCGCGGTTCTCGTGATGTTTTGGTTTTTCCGGAATATCAATGAAGAGCATTGTTTACACCCCACCCCCAAATATACAAAAGGATTACGGAGAATAGTAAATCAATAAGGATTGATGTATTCACGTCAGAGTGATCGCTAGAGCCTTACGTAGTGTTTTGTTCAAGATCTTAGATTATATGATGGCCAAGTGTGAGATTCGTAACTTCTACTTACGAAATTAAGGATGATTAGATTCCCGCTAGGAGTGTAAAACCC